>JAAAKQ030511600.1:6107-19644 GCA_010016005.3 Zanna intricata
GCGGAACTACTATATCCGGGGTTATTCACTTTAGATGACTAACCATCACGGTAGAAGATCGCATAGTGTTCTTTCGGTCATAATCAGTAATGGTATAAGGCATATTCCAACATTCAGCACCAACCGCGTCCAAAAAACCACGATTGAAACTTTTTAGCTGGCTAAGGATCGTAAGGTTTTCTGCTGTTTACTGTTTCTTTGTCCCCCGTTCACTTGAGGCATGTATTCTGAGTACTTCAATACATTAGTTTGCCATTTTATAAACGGAGATGACTGGAATTCAAAACATTTGTACAGGGATTCTATATTAATAATCAGTCGCAGTAGGTTTTGAAGGACTGTATCACGAGGCTACGGCTCATTGTTATCTTAAGATTGGAATCAACTTACTGGCCTTCAGATGTAACTAGGGTTTATGACTTATTGAATTCCTATATAACTATGAGAATTTCCTCTTTCTACATTGATGTGAGAAATAAATCTGTCTCTACGTCTGACCATCTGCCTGCAGTGTTTACTTACGAATATTGGTAGTAAAGAACAGGAATTCTCTGATCATTCACAAAAATAGAAACGACTGGAAGTTTTACCGGAGACGGCTTGAGAAAAGGCTACCAGCGGCTATTCCATTAAAGTGCGCAATCAGTGTAAATAATGCTATCAAACGTTTAACGTCAATCGTGCAGAATGTCGCTTGGCGTTCAACACCCGAGGAGAGATATGAACTGAAAGAAGGCACAGATTACCCAAGGGAGGTTATGGAACGTTTTGGTGATAAAAAGAGAATTCGGAGGAGAAGGAAGTAATACAGGAGACCCCGGAACAGGTAGAATCTGCATAGGACTGCATGCAGATTATAGATACTAATAAGATCTATAAAAAATGAAATGTTTAGGGGCTATAATAAAAATCTCTCTCCTCTTGGCAAAGATGAAACATATGGAAAGACAAATGAAACAGTTTTCAAAAGTAATGTTTCTATTAGCTTAAAAATTATATGGGATAAGAGATAAAATATCCCTCGTTGTCACCTATAGTTTACTTGGATTATGAGAATTATATTTACTTTTTATGTATAAGAATGTTTTTTAATAAAAGGTAAAGTATTTCACTGTCACAAGGCACAAAAATTTAAGCTGCATTCGTTTGGTTTATTATTCATACGTGAATCATAATATGTGAAATGAACAATGTTCTCGAAATGAGATTAGCATTTCATCCGCTTTCAACTGCTCATATAATAAAATAATTAGATTGATAGTTTACAATCAAGCTATTAAATAGCTCAAGTACTTGATATACTTGATCACATTTTGGACGTTTTTCTGTTTGTTTTGTAGGATCATCGAATCACACAGCGATAAGGAGGCATAAGAAACGTTGCAGGTCATTGTAGCTCTGAAAATATCCCGTCCTTTGTCTTCACTACTCCATTACCCTTTCACGTCTTCATTGCCAGACTTGAATAAACCTGTTAGGAAGTCGACTTTCCAGACAGACTATTCTGGTAGATGATTAAGCAGTCGACCAGTCAACTTTCTAAAAGTCGATTGGCTCATTAATTGTAATACTTCTTGGTTCCTCAATAAGAGTTAGCATGTTGTGAGGTCTAGTGCATGAAACTAGGAAAGGCTAGGAAACTAGAACAATCGTGTCGATCTTTTCTATGAATGAATCGAGAATTACTTTCACCTCATTTTTATAGCTGATAATGACCTCTTAATTTTGTTCTTATTGTAGACATTTTTGATATATATTATAGATATACCTGTTGTTATTGTAGATCACCGGATTGTTCATTTTCATTCTTATCGGTCTCAGATGACCGTGCATTTTCACCTCTTCTGACTGAAAATCAGACTCGTTTGATTCAGAATCAAACGCGTTTTCATTCTCACTGTCATAGTCACTACTATTTGTTTCTTTATCACTAATGTTTCTATCGTCGTTTATTAATAATTTCTTGGTTTCTTTAATTTCTTGGTCGTCCATCCTGAATAGTTTCAAAACTGTCACAAACACGGTTTTCCTAAAATCACAAAAAAGATCGACAATCGACTCTTCTAGGATTACATGACAGCTTTCATTCATCCGTTCGACTATTGTATTACTACAGAAAAAACAGATTATTACTTTGGATAAAAAATGACCAGATAAACATTTCCCTGTCCAACAATTTTTGATATTGTTGGATTGGGAATGTTATACATTAAACAAATTTAAGACAAAAAACAAGCGATTAAGGGTCGAAAGTGCAAAAAATTTAATTAAAATTTGAAATGTGTTTCATTGGTCTTTTTTACAATTAAGCCATATTATATTTCAATCTTTGTGCATAGAACAAAGTACTTAAATATTGCACAGCTGTATTTTTTAAGTTGCAAAATTTTCCCACGAAAAATTTTGCTTGTATATATAAATGTCAAATACAATAACTAAGTTAGTTTAGTTATTATTAGAATCTAATGAATTAAACAAGGTGATCTATTTCTTATATTTTTCTTTCTTAACAAGACTGTTTTTCATTAACTAAGCGTAAAAATAACTTTTATTATTGTTAATCAAGTAGCTATATTTGTTGCTAATATGTATATATATATTTTTTTTTTTCACATTTGTTTGTATTTTATTTAATGATCTATTATTAGTATAAATAAAAAAGATAAATTTAACTATTAGGCATATATTTCAATTATTGAAACACGCATCTAAATATGAAGCATATGTCATTCCAAAATTATATTTCTGGTGAATTTTTTTTTATCAGTAGCAAATGTGTTAATTAATAGTGCTGTCACTCTCCGTGGTGCAGGTGGTAGCGACTCAGCCTTTAATCTGGAGGTACCGGATTCAAATCCCGGCAAGGGGGATGATATTTTCACACGCTACAGAATTGTCATTTCATTTCATTCTCTAAAGCAATACACAACGGTGGTCCTGGATGGTAAAAAAAGAAAACTAGTAATGTTGCAGACATGTCATCCAAAATATATATGCTAGTCAAGTATATACAGTTTCAACAGAAATATTTGAACTGTCCTATTACAGTACCGTAATAGGACCGTAAATAGGATAGTAGTACAGTACTGTAAATACTAATAGGATAGTTGAGTCAACTATATACAGTTTAAACAGAAATATCAGAAATATCCTATTGCAGTAACGTAGTCAAATCATCTTTTTGAAAATATTCACAGAAAAAAATCTTATGTATTAACTAATACATTTCAATCGTCTATGGGAGAAAAAAAATCTAAGTAAAAAGTGTAATGCATCAAAATTTTAGAACTACATGTTTGTAACCAAAAAGTAATTTAATGAAAGAAATGATTATATTTTTCTCTTTGCAAACAAATATAAAATAACAATAAACATTCAGTTTGATATAATATACTATGAATGTACTTTTATTACATTCTTTTATTCCGACGTAAATAATTCGATAGTTTTTATTTAAACCGATGTTTTCTGCTTAAATTGAAATTATTTTTCTGGAGAAATTTGTTAGCTTTTACACTGATTATTAGTAAATTTCTTTAAATTTTTAGTTTTCATTGTAAAAATTCAATTCATCCTTATTTGATCAATTTTAAAACTTCAAAATGTACTGAGTAAAAATCTAAAGGTTAAGCTTATTTACTATTTAACATATGCTTATCAGTCAAAATTTTGTCGTTTGTTAGATGAATTTACTTGAAAGTAATACAGCAATAAATTGATTTAATTTTTCTGTTCATTAATGAAGTGTTGTTTATAATGAAAAATAGTTTTCCTCTCAAAATTTGTATTAATTATGTTCCAGACGTGAGTAAATTTTTTGTAAAATAATATATGCCGAGATGAATGTAATCTTGGGTAGATACTTTATATATAGAAGATATTTTATAACTAAAAGTTTGGAATTTTTTCGTTAAATATTTTTTGAATAAAGGAATAATATTTGTTTTTTTAAAATACTTTTTAAATGTAAATTTTTTATTTCAATATAATATATACAAAGCTTATTAGGCCTAGAATATTATAGTTAGGGAACTGAAATTTATTAGAAATCACGCGTACCATCACAGAATTGCGTAATGTGGTTACAATGCGTAATGTGGTAAGTCATCAATTACAATACAGTACTTGAAATGGAAAATGTAGCTACGTGACAATTAGCCAGCAAGTTTAGACATTAATGAAGCAGTTAAGATCATGAAACATGATGATTATGAAGTGTTCGTTTCTGGTTTAGCGTTTATCGCGGTTAAGATTAGAAAATTGTATCATGAAACATATTCTTAGCGGGAGGAGAGAATGAAAAAGAGGGCGGGATTCAGACACAATCAATAATTCACACATTAATTACCGCACGGAGACCAAACTACTCCCCGCAGCACCTAGCTCGTACCGTCGAAAAGGCGCAACCTACTCCTAACAAACAATTATTTCATTCTACATTACGAAATTTTGTGTGTTAGTCAAACACTCAAATTTATAACCAGAATAAACTTGTTAAATGCAGTGCCCTTTAACTTTAGTTAAAATGGCAATTTGCATTCATAAAATTCAAGACTACTTTAGAAATATTTAATGTTTTACATTTTATGTACCTATAAAATATTTTATTATGAAAATAAGAATATCGTATAGAATTATTGGCTTTACGTTTTATCAGTTTACTTTGAATCCGGTTCAGTCTTGTCATTTTCATACGCTACAAATTTCATTGATATAATCTAAAGGAAATCGGTAATTAGGTGTTTGTTTATTTATGTCGATTTGCTGAATAAATAAATACACCTGGGTGATTCAAAAAAGACCTAACAATTTTAGAAGTATATAAAAATTTATTGAGGTAACTTATTACCGGTTGAGGTCTTATTTCATACAAAAACTCGTACAAGTTTATCACCTAAGTTTAGTTTGATTCGATATGACTTTCATTTGTAATGCGACATACATTCCCACTGAATTCAATTTCATGTCACACTGTAGCCAGCAAGTAAGGCGTTACCTCTGCAGCAGCGGCGTTAATTTGTGCAGCTTAATCGTTGTGGTCTCGTTTGAGGGTGATAAATGATATCAGTTTAGGGTTAGTGACCATGTTAGGCGACATACACCGATGCGAATGCCATAAATGGCATCTTGATAGTGGTCAGACTGAAATATATTTTGAGGCAGTTAAAGATGACCTTCGGTAAAGCTCCTAAGGACTGGTACGGAGCGGGTGGCGTGGCGGGTCGGACCCGTCACATGGTGGTTGTCTTCCTCTAAGGATCAAGATGCGGCGTTGATTTCGAAGTCTTAGCTCAACAAGATCGGCAGGCAAAGGGAGTACATAAATCTCCTCTGCCTTCATTAATCGTTAATCTCCAGCATTAATCTTAAATGAAACCCCAAAAGAAAAAATCAGCGGGATCAAATAAGAGGAGCGAGGTGGCCATGCAATTGGATCTTCACAACCAATTTACCGTCCTAGAAATCTAGTATCAAGAATATCTCAGATTTTTAGGCGGTAGTGAAGTGGTGCCCCTTCTTGCTGATAGTAATGGCATCCAGCTTGTTTATCATCGACTAACTGAGGAACTGGAAAATCTTGAAGCGTGTCCAGATTTATGGGTGTCTCCTGAAAAATAATTTAGTTTTTGTTTAGGGTAAAAAATAATTGACCTTAGGACTATCATGAATGTGCTGCGAACTTTTCGTTTTAGTACGTGAAACATTGGTTCATCACTAAAAATTACATTGTTAAAAAAATGTATCGTTGTTTTCAATTCTATCAGTCATTCTACTCATCATTTTACCAAAACTACAGCTGAGCAAGCATGTAATCATCTGTAAAGTTTGAATCGTGGAATCGTGATTAGTTTGTATGGCTTCAAGATAAATCGTTTATGTAATACGCGCCAAACAGTCGTTTGTGGAATGTCGACTCACGTGACGCAGATCAAGTTGATTTCTTTGGACTATGTGCAAAGCTTTTCTGAGTTGTTCCAAAGTATCTTCAAGTATTCGTGGACATCCTGATGATTTTGTATGTTTGACAGAACAACGTAGAGTTGTTCTGTTTTGTATGTTTTACTACAACGAAAGTTTGGTGTCAAGAGTAAATTGTAGCTTACTGGAGGCTCCCTACCGTTCTTTCTATGAAAATTAGGTTGAAAGGCAGTTGCTGACTGCAAATCACGAAACCGAAACACCCAATGAGCATGTTCTGCACCATTAAATGAATCCATTTCTAACAACTCTGGTGGCCGAATTCGATTCTAATGAACTATGTCAGTCAAAACTTTTTTAGCTTTCATACTTTTTAAATTTTTTTAAGAAATGGGATGTCAGCTGAATCTGTAAGTTATCTAAGTAAATTTTAATACGCCTTTAAAAATTTTAAGTCCTTTTTGAATCACCAATATAAAATTACTGTAGCACGATTTTTTAAAACCTCTATCAGTATTTTATTTACTAACTTATTATGTTTTTTTTCTGATTAATCATATACGGATTATTTCACGGTTGCTGTAAGTTACAAAGGAAACCGCCAGTAGCAGTAGAGTATTCATAGAGCGATAAGTTGAAACTATTATTCACAATTATTATTTATTTATTTATTTTATGTTTGCCTTTTGTTTGTGCCTTATGTCGGTTTACCTACAGGTGGCTTACAGAAAATAAAAAACAGAAACTGTTTTCTGTTCACTTTCTATGCCTTCTTCTTTCATTTGTAAACATCCTCAGAGTCACTCAGTATTACTAGTAAAGACTATAAAAATAATTAAAATATGTCTTAAATTGAATAAAAATTTTAATATCATTTAAAATTGGTTCAGTTTTTCATTAAAATGAGTAATTTGGTGAAATTTATTGTACTATTGAAATAATACTCTTTTGGCCAGAAGCGTTCTTATTTAAGTTTACTACATAAATATGTACAAAATTTGTAAATAAGAACAAATTTGTACATACAAATTTAGAGAAAGCTGAAAACGTACTAAGTTCCTGATAATATCACTTCTTTCATATATAAGTTTACATCTAATAGAATAATTTACATTTAATATTCAAGTTATATTCAAACATTTTGAAGTTACCGTAATTAATTTTTTTTAATGATTATATAATTTCCTTAGAGAATACTATAATTTATCTTATACTGAGTTTTTAAATTATGTTAATATTGTTATTACCATTTAGATTACATTACATACATAAATTTATTATAAGATTTCATTATCGATGGTAATTTTAACATTTTTTTCCAACTTTTGCAAAAAGTACTTTATATTACTTTATTATATATTTAAAAAATCTTTTTAAAATTAAAAAACAATTATAAACGTATTATTTATGACTCTTATCTAACTGACGACATAAATTAGATATATATCCTTTGTGGCACTGAAGTTATATAATTTTACACATAATTATATTATACAGTGATGAATTTACTCTGTCAGTAAAGTTACTAGGAGAAATCCTTGTAACTTTTTAGTAAGTAAGTTTTTGTAGTGTTACCTAACTTTAATAAAGGTAAATTTCTTTATTTAATGGAGTGTTTTTTTTGTACTATTATTTCTTAATTCTGAAGCATCTAACTTTTGATGAGAAAATAAAAAATATATAAATATAAATTATAGCTTCCGTAAATTAAACGAATAAGTACAATGAAACCATTTTATATTAAATCATCAAGTTAGTTGAAGTTAAAATTTTATTAAAATTTATCCCTTGTATCCTTCGGAAAAATTCTAATTTAGATGGATGAGTCTTCTCTTAGTAACAAAATTTTAAATCTACCAACATTTTTAATTACTTACAATTTAATTTTAATCAGTTTTTGTAACAGAATATAGATGATAAGCAACTCAAACATTAATTGTGGTTGTATTAATTTAAAAAAATTCTTTAGTATTTATTGTAAATTTTCTTCCTCAAAAAGAAGATTCATCACTCTGCGGAGATAAGGAATTATGAAATCAACAATTATTGTAATGACTCAATAACTGAATGAAAATCATGAAAAAACCATTAAAAAAACGATTTGATCTAAAAATGTAATGTGACTAAAAAAAAAAAACATTCCCGATATTTTAAAGGTATCAAAGAATTGTATATTATATTTTCCTTTCAATCAGGATTGAATGTTTCTGTATCAATTTCTATGTATCCAGAGAAAATAAGCTTAGGTAAGACTAGATTATAAAAAGGTTTACAATACAGGATTAAGAATAAGATATAATAATCAATATTTAAATTGTTTTCAACAAATTAAAAATGAATCCTATTGTAATAATCAAATAATTAGGAATATAGAAAGTGAAATAATTTTAGCGATGTGGTCAGGTGAAATATTTATTTTGCTACTCTTATTTCTGGTGGTGAACGATGAACATCTACAATTAGACATGTAATGTAGAAGATGATTGTAACATGATGTGTAGCAAAGTATCTGAATGTGTGAGGAATCAGTAAGGAACCTGAAACAGTAATTAGCTTACAATCTACTGAGCGGTCAGTTGCATTTTAATGAGATTCTCGACTGTTAGTACAATCTAGTTTTTAAAATAATTAACTATTTTTTTTTTGTGAACTTTTTCAGAAATAGAATTCGTACATGTCAGTTTTATAGCTACAATGTTAAGATATAGTAATATTTTGGCTATATCGAGGGGATTCAGGTATCTTTTATGAATGGAATAAAATTGTGTAATAAACTGGCCAAAGTTTCAGGTAGAAGGACTTTCTCAGCAGAAGTGTACAATTATAGATAAGTTTATACGGTAAGGAAATAAATTGTTTATAAAAAAATTATTCTGCATTTTGTAAACATCGAGGTTGGAATGTTTATATAATAATTTTACTGAGATGAAAAGTAAAGAAGATAATGGTTGAATTTCAAATCGCTATTTTATTTTCTTAGAATTTTTCTAATTAATGCTTCATCACGGATGAAGAGATTAATATTCTCTAACACTACGATTCCATTGAAGTACAATTCTTTCATTTTCTTTTATCATTTATCAAGTCAATAAAAACGGATTAAGCTTGCTCTGCTTTCTTCTTCTGAATTATTTTCATTATTTTCTTTAATTATGACATTATTACATGCATAAATTACTATCAAACTCCTTCCTTTATCTCTTTCATCTTATACCCTTAACCTTTGGTTTCTAGTTATTCTACAAAAAATAACAGAATTTTCAATTATGAACAATTGGACCCATTATAATCTATTTTTGTTGCTTCCTGCTTTTTGCTTCCAGAGAGTAATTACTCTTCACTCTTTGACATATACTTTATTTAAGTCATTTTCACGAATCACAGTTATGGCAATATATGAATGACTTACAAAAATATATATTTCAATTTATATATTCAGTTTTATAAAAAATATCAGAAAATTTTTCCAGCTAAATCAATCGTCCTATAATATCCTTGTAATAACTTTCATTGATAACAAACTAGATACTTGAATGTTTTATTTGAAAGAAAAGCTAATAGCGTTTCTGCAGAGTTCCTTAAGTTTATCGTAAAATTATTCTGTTTTTCTCATTTAATAAATGGTATTGCCTACTGAACCTTTCTAGTTAGTTTTGATCCATTTTTAAGAACGTTTGCAAGAAAGAATAGTGTTTGAAAATAATACCTTAGTGTGTAGGAAAAAAATTAATTAGTTAATGCTAAACACTGAAATATGGAAACTTTTACTGAAAAAAAAAAAAAAAAACAACTCTAGTATGTTTGTTACATACAGTGGTATATATCAGGAAACGTTTATTTTACATATTTCTAAGGTGTCTTATTGTACACTCTCTTTATGTCGATATACAGTAATGGTAGTTCAGTTTTTTTTTTTTTTTTTTTTTTTTTTGAATCAGTATTTCTTGCTTCAAACCGTCCAGATAGTGGGATTCCCATATGGAGGTGGAATTCTCCCAAATTCCTTCGGTGATCGATTATGTTAAAAGTGAGATTCCATCTGATTTATCTGCCGTTTATACTTTGACAGTCCTTATCGTATTGACAAGAATCAGTTAAGAACAATTATAAGGCAGTGTGTGATTGCAACAATTTCTCAGCAACAATAGACGAACATATTTCAGTCTTTAAATTGTAGCAATTAATTTGTTCATGGTGCCAATGTAAAGTTTAACTGTTTTTCTGAACAAAAAACGTATTTATGAAAGCAAATAATAAATAATAAAAAGCAATAATAATAGTAAGCTATGACAAGTGTAAATGTAATTCATTACTGAAACTTCTGATAGGACTTTATAATTTTGAGTTATTTCTGTTTGATATGAATTTTTTAGTTGCTTTATAAGCAAAATGCTAAGTATCTACTCTGTATATACTATACTTATTTCATTTTTTTTCATAAATTTCATAAAATTTTTTTATTTGTAGATAATACATTACTTTCTAAAAGTTTCTGTACACTGGAATTATAGAAGTGTAATGACGAAACTTTCTTCAATATTACTTTGTATTTTTATTTTATTATTTTATAAAAATAGATACTACAATAACTGGAATAGTTGATAAAGTTGTTGAAAATGACTTCTAAAATAACTACAACACTGTATACGTTTTAATTTGTTTTCAAACACTTTAACCAGTTGATGTACTGAAATATTTCGTACGTATGCCATTATTGTGGTTTTTTGATCGACAATTCGGTGTTGTTTGTTACGATACACATCTTGTCTCACTGCCCTCTCATAGAAAGTAATCTGGGGGTCAGATCGTATTATCACGCAGGCCGCAAACCTCGAATTGGTCCGTTCATCGAAGATATTTCGTAAAAACGTCATTGACGTGTTAGCTGTGTGCGCTGTGTTGCCATCTTAATGGAATCAACCGTGATTGATTTCCACTTCCGTTAACTGACTAATAAATTTTGTTAACACGACACAATAATGATCACTAAATGATTTTCGATCATTCAATTAAATTTCAATAAACGATCACTCAATTAAATTTTCAAAAAGAATGGAACCACAATGCGCGTTCTGGTCACGCCGACCCAGACTCCAATTCTCGAGTCATGTAAAAATTGTTCGTGCAATTCAGGGGGATTAGTTGTCAATCACAGTCGAGTATTTTGTGAATTAATATATCCTCCCATGAAACCACATTTCGTCTATAAAAACAGTAATGTTGAGGATACCTATGGATGTGTGTTCAATAAAACGTCTAATCCATTAACAATAGTTTAGTCTTTTGACATCACCTGTAGGTTTCAGTTCTTGAACACAAATTACTTTGGGGGAAAGTTTCAGTTCGTTTCTTACAGTTTTATGTGCGATAGCAGTCTTTCTGCTGTATTAACTTACCCGAGTTTCAGGGAGTTTTGGCGATAGTATCCAAAATATCAAGCAGCTTCTATTGGTAGGTTGGTTTTGATCAGCGTCTTCAACAGAACCTTTTTCCTGAAACTTTTTTATAAGAGTGTGAACTAAATTGCGGTGAGAAACAGGAGCGATTGGAAACTTTTAAGAAAACTTATGTTTCACTAAATCACTATATTTGTCGCTTTCAAGAAAGAGGTGTTCGACGAGAAAAATGCGTTCCTCTATGAGAAACCCATTACAATTCTCGCAACTATTGATTTCGATAAACAACACAACACAAAACGAAGCATGTTCAATCACAACTCAACAACTGACGTCTTGGTTTATTACTGAGTAACGCCCAGCGAACACACAGGGCAACAAACCTAAAGTCGAAAGAACGGAATGCATCAAATAATTATAAAACATACTGCACAGCAACTTCCCGAACGCTCTGTATAGTAAAAATAAAAGGTTTTGACTTAATAGATTGTTATAGACCTAAGTCTTATTTGAACTAACAGGGCTCGATTCACATCGATAAATTAATCATTAGTAAGTCTGGAAACTTTTTTTCTAAGAATGCTAATCACAGAAGAATTATTGTAATTGTAACTGAATGACATAACTAAATGGTATTATGTCTTTGCAGGTTGAATGACTATTAAAGTAATACAAATTATAACTTTCCTTTAATAATAAAAAAATCCTTCTAATTATGTTTTTCCTGAATTGGAATTTTTAAAAATAATTTTAAAAAAAATCCTAGTGTTCGAACAAGAAGAGAATTAGATATTAGAAGTTTAAAAAAGATAAAAAGAGAAGAATAAAGAAGAAGAAAAAATATAAACTGTAATTTAATGAAATATAAACTGTAGTACATATATAAGAGTGATCATTAAAAGGCTAGAATGTCCTGTTTTACGGTATCATCAGCTGTTATACACTATTATATGTTTGTATATAAAATATCAATGAAAAAAGTCTTAATGTCTTTGCTCATAAGAATTGATTTTATTGTAAATAATTACATTAACCAGAAAAAAATACATTTGTGAAATTTCCGTCAAGTTCTAATAATTAAACAATAATAGACTTCTTCAGAGATGGAAAGAACTTATTTTAATATTAATAACTGTCCTAGATAAATTTAGTGATTAATATAACTTTTTTAAATACTAACTTTGTCTGCATCATTTATTATTATTTTGACGATTATTATTTAACTCAGATAAGCAAACTGTTTCAAAATTTATTTTGGTTTGTTGACTTTTCTTGAGTTAAGTTCTTAAGTTAATTATTAGCATATCCTTTAAAGTTAATTATTTTATTATAAATTAAACTGTAAAAAAAAAAAAAATAATAATAATAAAATCTCACCTATTAATTACTGGGTATGTTTTTAACATATTGACAAAATTGAAAAAATAAAACACGACCTTTTGCTGGAAAAATGCAGGGACTAAATTTTAAAGGAAAAAAGTTGTTGCAGCTATAAAAGAACAAATTTTTTTTGGCGAGATAGAACTTCACAATAAAAGTTAAAGAAAAACATAAAATTTAAAGTAAGGGATGTTGAAATCAATTATGATCAGAACTGTATAATGAATTCAAAGTGTGGTCTGCATGTTATGAGCGGGGAATTTATGTTCTACTCAGAATAGACCATTACAAAAGAAAAGTTTACGATCTTTTTCACTTTCATTAGAAAGTTTTAGGCGTGGAAAAAAGTTTTGTGGAAGAAGAAACACGAAAAGTTTTCAGAGGGGACTGACAAAATTGAAAATGACTGTAGAATTAAATTTTAAGTTTTTACTTTATTCACATGAGTTTTTAATCGTACATAGAGTTTCCATTAATAATTATTTTCTTAATAAATGAGAATTGCAAAGAATATAGAAATTTTATATTAATGTTTTTTAATAGAAAGTAAATATTAAAATATCATAACCATCAAAAAATTATATAACGATCAATAACATTAGTTTATCCAATAACAGACAAAAAAAAAAAGAAAGAAAAAAAGTACGTGAAAATTTTATATGATTCATGTCCATTACGTAAATTAATGAAATTTTTAAGATAATGGCAATGTTATTATTATACTTAATAACAACTGCTTTTAAATTTTACGCTTGTCGGATGTGTGGATAAAACAACGTAGCTGTTGAATGTTTTATTATACAATAAACTTTTGTCTTATGATATAAAAGATTGTGTAAAAT
>JAAAKQ030511611.1:3446-19644 GCA_010016005.3 Zanna intricata
TTTATCTGAGAAGGGACCTTTTACACCCCTGTCAGATTAGTTTTAAGTTTATTAGTATTAGTTTTAAGATTTTTTTGTGGTATTTTGTACATGTTAATAGTAAGTCAACAATTTATTAAAATTATATAATAAAAGGTTGGAATATTTATATATTGTTTAAATAAAAATGTAGCACTTGTTTTAAGATAAAATTTCAAATATCATTGAATAAATGCTTTTTAAATTATCTCAGTTGAGTCATATGCTTGTGAAATTTTATTTGTATGATAATCATAACTAGACACCACAACTAAATTTCATCATCAAACCTTTTCAGAATATTAATTTCTTGTAGATGAACATAATTTTAATTTTAGGAAGAAGAGATTTAAACATTTAATGTTTATTCTTATATCAAATAATACTAACATTAACAATTTGTTTTTTCTATTGTAAAAATTCAGGTTAAGTAATCTCAGTTTTAATTATTTTGGATATTGCATTGTCAATTAATATGAGGATATCCTCCACATTTCCTGAGCATATTCAGTTGTCATTAGAATCTTATTTTGATAACTAATTATTCTTTTATTATATTAATTTAATTTTTTATTTGTACAATTTAACTCATAACAATGAAGTCAAACCTTGAAAATTAAATTAATCGTTCAACTTAGGAAAATGCAGTAATACGAGCTATATACTTAATACTATATAAGTACAGTGTTGTTAAAAAAAAAAAAACTTGTTTGTCATAAAAGTAAAAACTTATTAAAAAATGCCTCATTCAAATTAGTTAATTTTTAGTTTCCTGGCAGTAGTGATTTATCCTGCTGTAGCTAAAGCGGAAAAGTTTATAGATTGATTAAAAAGATTTGGCCTTTTTTAGGTTTTGTGTATTAAGACATTTAAAAAAAGATTTTTATCAAAAAAATCAATTTCAATAAATGGTAAATACTCAGAAGGAAAAGATTTATTCCAGTGCCCCCAGTCCAAAAAAACTATTTTTATCAGATGGATGGATTGTTTGTCTGTGTGTTTTTTTGGCTGGTTTATATTTGGTCTAATAATAACTCTGAATCCTGTTGACTGATTTTCTTCAAACTTTGTAGTCAGGTACTTTTTTTGTTGTTGTAAAAATTGGAAAAACAGTTGCAAACAATAGCAAAAACGATTGTTTTGGCTTAAATAAAATTTAAAATCTTTACCAAATGATAAAATCTTTATCATTTGGCAAAAAAGGATTGTTACAGAATTTTAAGGTTTTTTTTATTAATATCACAGATTAACAAAAATCTTTATTTGCTAATTTATCATGTGTTAGGATCTAGCCTATCCAATTAGCTTTTATTTTTTGTATTGTCTTAATCATACTCCTACTCTCATTTGTTTATCAAGATCCGATTATTAGTTAATCTCTTTTGCCAGTTGATACCTAGCGTTTTCCTGCATAGCCACATTTCAAAACTTTTCAGATATTGGGTTTATCTTTTCTTTATAGCTCATGGTCCTATGGTAACAAAAAATGTTTTTGATTTTTAAAAAGATTATTAAATTTTAAATCCATCTTGCACGTTATGCGTTTCATTTAAAATTTAAGAATCTAGAATCTTATTTTTTATAGCCAGTACTCTTTAGTATTTATTGATTAAAAAAAAAATTAGCCAAAAATGTTCACCCTTTCCTACACAATTTTATTTATTTTGAATTATGGTTGTATCTATGATTGATAGTTTTGGTTATTGTTTAAAAGAAAAAATGAATTATTTCATCATAATGATACAAGTAAAGCTTAAAATTATTGAAAAAAGAATGAATTGCACAACTTAAATGGTGTAACTGGGCAAGTTATGAAATTCATTACTAGCTTTTTTATTAATTATTTTTTGTTAAAAAATTTGTGTTTTATAATTAAAAGGAATGTAAAAATAATTTTTTTTTTGTAATGTGAATTTTATTCATTTATTTTATTTTTTATTAATTTATGTCCTTCATATTATAATCATGTTTGGTTGCAATGTATTTTATTAAATTTAATTTTTGATTTTATCTCAAACTCGTTGTTTAGAGCTCATGTTAATTACAGTATAAGTTGCAATATTTTGGGAGTGCAGGTATATTGATTATTGTTATTAGATACAGGGTGATAGAGAGAGAGGGACAATTTTAAGTAATTAGAAAAGATTAAGTAAACCTGTATTTCTTTTTGAAAATATGTTCTACAAGAGTTGTCTAAACAATTGAAAATTCCAATGTTTCGCATATACTCAGTAAGTCGATTCCAAAAATTTGTTTGTTTTTAAAATAGCGTGCCGCAATGTTTTCTGTTGAATGTTGGTAATGTATGTCTTCAATTTGTGTTTTGAGCTGGGCAAGGTTTCTTGGTCTTGGCGTGAGTGGTAGCATCTCGGCCTTTTATCCAGAGGTCCCGGCTTTGAATCCCGGTCAGGCATGTCATTTTTCACACACACTACAATTCATTCATTTCATCCTCTGAAGATATTCCTTAACAGTGGTTCTGGAGGTTAGGCAAGCAAAAAAAAAAAAAAAAACCTTGAAATTATGTGACCTAAAACAAACGTCTCATTGCTGCCATACTGCCACTGTCAGGCAGTGTGTGAAGTGGCTTTATCCTGTTGAAACCAGGTTTGCTGAAGGTCAACATTTGGAAGAGAATGTTGCCTAGGAGAAAAAAATTCTTCTAGCATGTTGACATAATATTGAGATGTAGCAGTGACAGCAGTCCCCCCCCCCTCATTTTCAAAGAAGTAAGGACTTACCATCCCATGTCATAAAACTGTACACCATACAGTAAGTGTAGCACTGTGTAATGGACGCTGTTTGTGCCCAGTAATGGAGGTTCTGCTTATTCACATAGCCACTCAAGTGAAAATGGGCTTCATCTGACATCCAAAGATTTCCAATAAAGTCAGCATTCTCATTGATTTTAGATAACAGTCTTTCACAAAATTGCAGACACAATACACAGTTTTTAGGTTTCAGTTCTTAGAAAGTTTGAATCTTATAATTCAGCCGAACGAGTCTGTTCAAAGTTAGGAACCCGTGTTCTAATTGCATATGAAGAAGGAACTTGACCACAGAATGAGTGAAAGTGTTTTGCTGAAACACTTTTTGTGCAGCTATCACACTATCACCATGTCAGTAAAATGTCCTTATGGCAACCACATGCTCTACACCATTCCACTGTTCCATCACACCTAAATGTCTGTTACTGCTCTAAAGTTTAATGTCTTTTTCCCCACTTATGGTACATGCTCAGAGCTGCCTGTATATTGTTAACTGGTAACATTTTTTTTTCAATAGCTGCTCAGTTGTAATTTATATTGTTTTATCTTTTTTATTAAAAAAAATGATGTATATTCATGTATCATGTTATATGAAATATTGTTTTCTGTTTTTGAAGTGATACATTTAGAGAAAAATAAAAATATTATTTATGAAAGTAAAATTTGACAGCATTGGATTAGATAGAATTTGGATTGGATTAGAAAAGTAATTCATTAAGTTTATTCAAAATGTATTTATAAAAATATATCCAAATAAGGTACTAAAACAGCATTTTCATTATTTATTTACCAACAGTTTGTAATAGCTGTAAAATAGTTTCTTTTTTTCAGTGACTGAACATTTTAAACTTACATGTATAGAGTTTTAATTTTTTTTTTATTATATAATAAATATAATTGATCATAAGATCAATAGAAGGATGGATATATGCTGTATTAGAAATCTGATGTAGCAAAGATCTCAATGAAAATATTAAATGTTTGTAACAAATGAATGTAGTAAGGGATAAAAAAGTTAATTTTTATTATAGTAAATTTTATGACGTCCCTAAATTGATTATTTTGAAGTACTGAAGACATTCATGAATGACTTGTATAAGTATTTGTAATATAGATTGGTATCATTATATTTTTTTTATTGTGAGGTATTATTCTTTTAATATAAATTTTTATCTTGCTTATTTGTTTTTACTTATCACATTTATATGTCAGAAATATTTGTTTTTAAATGTTTAGCCTTATTTTGGTCATAGCTTAAATTATTACTTCTAGCAAATTTCAGCTATTTCTTCTGTTTCCTGAAAAGGAAGTATATTTTACTACTCTGATGATGATTTTACTACTGATCATGTAGCAATATAAAATTTTTATTTTTTAAATTTATTTATAAATGTTCTGATTTGTTATATTGAAGGCCAAACAATGCTAGTTTTGTTTGTTTTTATTATTACAGTGCCAGATTATGTTATTATGTAAAATTCTTTATTTAAGTATTTTTGTATTGTATTTTTTTGATAAGAATTACTATAATTTCTTTTATTATTACAGGGGTTACATTGACACTCTTGATAACCAGTTCAAGATGAGTTATCAAATGCAGCCTGCTCAAGCGAGACCAAGTGAGTGAAAGGGAAATACATTTATCTATTCTAATTATTAATTAAATAATCATGTACTTAATTAAATAAGTTATTCATATTTGTTTATTAAATTTTTTTTTTTAATTCATAAATATTCATAAATCATTTAATTCACCTGTATCTTTGTTTAATATTTTATTTATGGTTTGTAATTATGAGTATGCTGGGATGATGAAGTGATATTAAGATTTTTTTTAATGATGTATGTGTTGTTTGTTTGTTAATATGAACTCTTATGCACACTATATGTGCTTCTGGATTATGGTAATAATATTTTTGTTTACTACCCTACACTTATGCTTCAGTGAAATTTTATTTTCTAAATAATATACTTGAATTGGATCAAACTTCTTATTCAGATAATTTAGTAGAAAAAAAGATAGACGCTGTGTATTGTTTGTTTTATTTTTATTATATTAATTAAAAATCAGTTTTTTCTGTTGTCATTGATGATCTTTTTTCTCCTCATCACTAGCCACTATAGGACCATGTTTAATAGTTAATTTCTGGCTGATTTCCATTTCTTCTATTTCTGCTTCATTTTCAAACTACATTGTTCTTTCCTTTCTTGTGACATGTTTTACTACTACCTGAAAACCTGGTTTCTTTTCTTTCTGGTTCCTTTTTGAAAATCTTCACAAACTTGAATCTTCTTCCTAAATGTATCTGTTCCTTATATCTGTTGCATTTATCCTTGCAGTCACCAAATCTTTCACCTCTGTTAATCACTTAATGTTCATTTCACCATTATCACTCTTCCCAAAAATCCTCTTTGTAAATCTGTTTTTATCCATTCTAGCCAAGTGTGTGTAGTAGGCCAAACTTTTTTTTTTAATTGTATCTGTACATAGGTAGAATTCTTCGTTCTTTCGTAACTTACTACTCTCGATTAGTTTTCTGTGGTCCAAATACCTCCTAAGTTTAGAGTTACATACTATGTAGTAAATGGCACTACAGATGTAGCTGTTGTGCCATAATTTGAAATATTTTTATGATCATTTTAGCTTTAAAATGTATTTAAATTTAATGTGGGAATTTCTCAATTCTTAAATTTTCACTTGTTACTGTTAGTTCTCAAACAATTTCTAACCGTCACCAGTCACCAATGATACTAATTGGAATTACTCTTGGCTTGTGTCTTTTTTTAAAACGGTTATTTAATGAGGATCAGTTTTTTCTTTATTCTGGAATTTGGTAGATATAAATTCTACATAAAACAGAAATAAATCCTGTTAGATTGAGACTGAGTATTTAAGGATCATTATATGTGCAATTCAATTTCCTTGTAAACTTATTAATTCATTGTTGTTTTGTTTGCTAACTGATCAGAAATAATACATTTAACTTGTCATTAATTATCAAATATCAATTATTCTGTATAACTTTCAAACATTTCCTTTAAAGATTATGTTTAGTTAAACTCTACGTTATAGGTTAATTTCTTGTTTATGTATATAAGTTACATTAAGTAAAATGTGTCTGGGATAATCTTCCAAACTAGACAGCCAATTTTAAAACTTCATTCTGTTTAAAAAGCCTGCTCTCTAAGTTACATAAAGTAATTTTTTTCAGCTTACCCTCCTCATTAATTTTTGAACGTACTTTTACAAAATATTAGCATCCCATGCAGCAGCTTAGTCCATGCTATATGCATATAAAACTTCAAAAAATTGAAAATAGTTTTTTAATAATAATATGTGGACTCTTGCTTCAGAGTTATCGCTATTCAAAACTAACATATTTTTCAATGATCAAACTTGATTTTGAGCCAATCACTCATGTACATTGCTCTTCAGTCTTCTTACTTGTGACCTCACCTACCTAGGAATTATGAAAATATTAATACTAAATTGAAAGTCAAATTATTATGCTAAGTTATTTTATTTGTATGTTTTTGTTTTATTTGATCTAATAGTAATGAGAATGGTGAGTGATGTTTGAACTGTGGTAAAGATTCTGGGGATCATATTAAAGCTGGAGATAAAATTTTGTAATTATTGGTTTAGTAGTTTTCACGGTTGTCAGGAACAAAGAAAAATATTGTCCTTTTATGTACTAATGTAATAATTAAAAATACTAAAAAAAGGAGTTTTTAAACCAAACTTCTAATTTTTATACCAGTAAAAATTATTGAAAAAAATCATTCAGTTATGTGCAATTTACAATTAATTAAAGCAGTATTTGAATCTATCCGTTTCAAAAAGTCTAACTACTTCTGGGAGCAATAAAAAGCTAAATGACGTTATAGGAGAATAACCGATTATTTTCTTGCAAACTATTTTTATCTTAAGAGAGTAACTCAGTTTTCTTCGGTCAGAGAAGGGCTTCCTTGTTCCTATAAATATAATTTTAGTTCATGAAAATCTCAAGGCACTTGAGATTTACACAAAATTAAATACGGCAAAAATGAATATTTATTAAAATCTATTGATGCAAGTATAGCCTTTGCCTACGTACTGTACATATTATATTCCATATATCTATGAATTTCATAGTTGATACTATCAATCATCAATTAACCAACTGAGAGAGTTATTTTTATGTAACCATCATTAAGTAGTCTTTGAACAAAAATGTTTACTGTATGGGTATCCTTTTAAAAGTATCTTTTTAAATTCCTAAAATTTTAACAAAATTTAAGGTCAAAAATAATTATTAAAATTTAAAACAACTTATGGTAAAAACATTTTTGTTTTGATTTTACTTGACATTTCATTCCTTTTCTGAACAGTTAGTTACTACTTAGAATACTTAGAACAGTTAGTTACAGGAGTTACTGTAACAGTTACAGTGACTGTTATTGAGTTTGATTTAAAATTAATTTTTTATCAATTAAACAAATTGTTTGGTGTACTTGCTCATTGGCCATTTGACTACTGGGTAATTAGTATCTCTATGATGTTTGAAAGGAGTCTATATTACTGATTTGCAAATATTTCAGAGATTTTATGATTAGAATTTGACATAATATTATTGTATAGCCATATTGGAATATATGATTTTACCCGATATTATAAACTAGAATTCAAGGTATTGAATTCATTTTTTAAACTTTCTTTTTACAATAAAACTCATATAATTACAATAATAAATGAAAACATTTATATGTTTTAATTCACAACTGTTGCTTTATCTTAAATCTTTTATAGTGTTATTTAATGCTTTAATTACATTAGTCAACAAAAAAATCATTTTTCGCATATTTGGAATCATATATGATGATTTTAGCTAATTTTGCGATGCTAAATTCACAACTGTTATCAGAATTTGTGTATTAATTCACATTTTTTAGGTACATACAATTTAGACTTACAATTTATTTACCAATAAATGCATAATCAGTGTGAAATCAGTATCTAAAAAAATTTATTTAGGGTTTATTCTTTTAAAATGTGTTTAAATCAACTAAATTTTTATTTATTCAAACACAGATAAATTGAAATACATTAATACAGTTTTAAAGTAACAGTTTCTAAAAGTCTAAATCATTGGTAATGTCTTTAAAAAAGAGATTTTAAAAAGAAAATTTCAAATCATTGGAATTTTCTTACCTTAATTCTTAAAATACATTTACAAACTTTTTTGCTTGCACGATGTTTGGTCAGTTTCTCTAAACAAATCAAACAATAATCGCCCATCATTTCTGAATCTCATCTTCCTTGGTACAAATGCTCCATGGTCAGAATATCCTTATGGAAACACTCTCCTTGCTCATCGCTGACAGAGTCCAAATTTTTGAGGAAAAAGTGTAGGTGGAATGTAGGAAGTGAATATTTAATGACATCCTAGATATGAAATGTTTGTAACAGCTTATTAACAGAAAAAACAGTTTTCTGTTGCCTAAAAAACCACAAAAACGTCTTTGAAGGACACAGTTAGTTCACATTCATTATATTTATTGTCATAAGTTAAGTCCTTAAGTAGTCTTAATTTTTGGATCAGTAAATATGCCCTTCTTGAGCTTACCATCACTTAATTTAGGAAGACCTGTTTTTAAATGATTAATTCTGATCCATCTTTGTTTAGTGCCTTTATAAAAATTTTTCATCAGTCCGTGTCTATGTGAAGTGGGGGCAGTATGATTTTACCACTGAATTAATGATAAATGCTTATACTTTTTTTCAGCAGTTAGAAATTTCTGCCACAATGGCCAGTTCTTCACTTAGTAATGACTTTTTATAACAGGACTATCCCAAAGACAAATAAAACAATATTTTGTAAACCAGGAAGTAACGCAACAACTTTCAGATCACTATGTACTTGCCGTATATCTTCTTTGTATTTTATTGCTTCTAATATTGATACTATAGTTTCGTACATTTCAAATTGACTTCTTGAGCTAATGGAATAGATGGCTGTTACCAGTATGCAATAAAACTGCTTTCATGCTAACTTTAGAAGAGTCAATAAAAAGATGTCATTCTTCAGGAATATGCTAAATTCCAAGCTCTTTCATCAGACCATGGACATCAGTACAAACGCACAGTGAATTTTTCATAGTAAAATAAGTTAAAATAGGTTTTATTTTCTGTTCTAAACATAGTAAAATTTGTTTTTTCCACCAATAAATTCCACTATTGCAGTATAGACCCCAGAAGTTCAGCTTGCTGCTTTGATAACTTTAAATCTTGAACTAAATCATTAAGTTCACCTTGTTGAATTAAATAAGGAGATTTCTCATAGATGCAGGAAGAAATTCTTCAACATCCTCTACATCATATAACATTCTCTTAAAAATCTCCGTTTTGTTGTTTCGTCTTAAATTGTTCGTATAGCAGTGTCTGATTAGATGAGGTAAAAGTAACTATACTGCGTCTGGTACCAGTTTTAGAGCTGAGGATATATCTGCATATTTATGGACTTTGTATTTTTGAATGAAAATCCAAATACATTTGTCATACAAAAGTATCAGTCTGTAAAGTAGTACTTAGGTTCACGCCAAACCATTGGCACAGCATATTGTTTTACCTTCATGCCTTGTTGTTTCTCCTTCAACTGAACTGTAGTACTAAGTAACTGAATAACTAAGTAATAGTTACTCAGCCCAGTATATAAATAACATGAGGCGCCTAGATTTTATCTTGATCCCTGAGTGCACAATCAAAATAAAATTTATAAGTTTTTTTTATCAATTTGGATGCAATCTTTCTTTGAGATTTAGGCATAAATTTACCACAGACAACAAAAATTGTCTGGATAATTTGAACATCCACCAACTTTTATATGAGCCATGTTGTAGCAAATAAAAATGAGAAAAATCACTTTTGTATTATAAAGAATTGATGAAAATATAGCAACAAATTAATAACTCTGGAAAACCAACACACAATATAAACAAGTAAAACTAGACTGAATAGTATTTTAAGCTCTGTAGTAGGCAACAACAGATGTCTGTATGATCATCATACAGACATGCTTGTTTGTGTCTACATCTCATGATGTAGTGTATTTATTTTTTCTTTTATTATCATGTATATATATATATATAGTTTAAAAGTAAAAATACAGAAACTATTTTTAATTGTTACCAGTACTTCATCAAAATGAGATTATTATAAAACAAATTGCAAATTTATGTGATATACAAAACTTTATGTGGTAAAACAATTTCAATAGGATATATGAAATCAGCACCCAGGTTACAGTGAGAAAAGTTGTATAACATATTAGATACAAATTTTGTGTTGACTAGTGTTATTAAAAAAATACACTTTTTTAAAGTGCTGAGGCTTGATATTTCCGTTAAAAAAAGATCGCTTTCTTTGTATGAGTATTTCATTGATTGCTTGATGGCATCTTGTTATTATTTTGTTTTTATTTCATTGTATGTAATTCCTCACAGCTTTAAAATGTATTTCTTTTTTTTTTTCATTAAACAAATGTTATTGCTTTTTATTGTTGAAAAATATGTAAATGTTTAATTAAACATTATGATAGTTTAAAAAGAATCTTAAAATGTACCTATCTTAATGTTTTTATTAACATTTTCATTGCATTATTTGTTCAAAATGGCCACCATAGGTTAAATATTTAAATATAATTACATGAAGATTCTTACTACAGGATGAGCTTGTTGGTAGATATCAAAATTTTTGTTGTAACATGAGAATATTGATTTGTTCAGTAATGCAAATTTTAAAATCGTCCAGATTATTACGACTAGTTGTAAATATATATATATATATATTGAATTTCAAGGACTATATAAAAAATTTAAGAGGTGAAATATCTAGGCTACAGAGTGACCTCTGACTTTGTGAAATCAATCAGACATTGCTCACTAAAATGTTTTTTCAATAAATTTAAATGATTGCCTAAATGTAAAAGGGGTTGAATCTTGTTTTTTGTTAAAAATAACAACGCTAAATATTTCTCCAGTAAAAAACAGTATTTAAAATAAAGCCTTTTGTAATTTTTCCTTAAAAAATGTTTATACTGATGGGAGTTAGCTTCTGGACAAAACACATGTCATATCAGTTTTTTGCTGTTGTAATGATGTTGCAAATTACTTATGCAAATTTTTAGTAGACTGTATTTTAAAATATCAGCTTAAATGGAACCAGGCTTCTTAGAAAATTTAAATTACTAACAGTAAATATATCATGGCAAAAATGTATTAGACATTAGCTGAAATCCTACTAATCATATTTGGAGACATTAATTTGTAGAATTATTATATAAATAAAATACATCTTATTTTGCCCATAACTATTCAAGGAAATGCAAGAGTTGTCTTGTTACTTTTTCTTTTTTTTCCTTGGCGCATGATGAGCTGTCATTATCAGCCCCTGGGACAAAATTACCATGCTAAATGATTAAAAATTAGCAATTACAATTTAACTTACAAATAAAATTATATAAAATGCCTGTGCGGAATGCTAAGTTTGAAATATAACCAAAGTAAAAATAGTATTAAAAATCTAACGTAAAACATTAAAATTGTTGAATGTCAAAAAGAAGAAACATGATAGTTTTAATTAACTATTTGAATCCAGATGCACAGCCCTAAGAAATTTTAGAAATTAGACACTATTGATACATTGTTGCTTAAGATATTTTGTATTTTACGTCCTTGTTTAGACCTCAGACAAAATGCAGCATAGCATACATGGTCTACAAGGATATAGTGCACGGTTAGTTGGCACTCGCAGCAAACCACAAATGGGTGCAGTCTTGAGTCATCAAATACCCATGAGTGTGCTCTATTCGCAAATGGCAAATAATAACCTCCTCACAACAATTATTCCTACATGAAAAGCCCCATGGTAACTGGAGTGTTCTTAACTGGATGAAATTTATCTTTGATGGTGGCATTTCATTCACTTTGCCACTCATCATGAACCAGCCTTTTCAGAAAACAGACAAGATCGTTTGAAACAATACAATTATTCAAAGGAGGCTGCAAACAGGCCTCTTTGCTGCATGATCAGAGCATGCATTACCTGAAATTCCAATATGACTAGGGATCTGGCAGAAGCTCACAGTTATGTTAATCTGAGTCATTTCAGAAATAAAAGACTGTGTGTAACAGACAATAGAGTGTCTGGAGTACTTATCAGTAATCGCCCAGAAGGCGCTCGTGGAATATGAACAGACAAGTATGTTTGGATTGTTTGGCTAAGTAGTGAGATTGTTTGGCCTTTAAATAGCATACAGCTCCGCAACGAAAACACTGGCAATGCTGGTAAGGCCAAACATTTATATTCTATTGATAACCACAAACAACAGAATTATCGTGTCTAGAGTAGGTCTGGTTGCTTTGTGGAAGAAAAATCATATACTATTACACCACATGCTTTCCTACTTATAGCGTATTCAACTATTTTACATTTAATTAATTTCAACAGTTATTTTTGCTTGAATTCTAATTTGGTCTTTAAATTTCATGTAGTTTTTTAATTAGTAATATTCCAATGAATGTGTTGTCTTAATTTTATTATGAACCTAATCACTTCAGTCTTTTCATTGTCTGTAAATAAATAAATATGATTACAATCTGAGAATAAAATTTATATTGTACTTGGTCAGATTTAGGATCTATTGAGCATTGTTATTTTCTAGATGATAGAATCAATGTAAAGTTGGAATTGAAACCAGTCCAGTGGTTATTAATTAAATTCTGTAAATATTCAAGACCTTTGTTTGACCTAGTGCTTTTTTCACAATTTGTTGTATTAAAATTATATTTTTTTAATAATTTGTAGATTCAGGAATACTTCAAATCATTTATTTTATTTTTTAGTAGTATGTTGCCTTTGCCAAATTAGATTATTATGAATGTTAGTGAGCTCTCTTTGGTGCTTATAAAGTGTTTGGTCTTTAATAGTTACTATGATTGTTGTGTTTATTGAAGAGAAATGATTAAAAGCTGAATATACCTTTTTTTTAAATTCATTGTTATAAAACTTTAAGAATTTACAATATTTAATGATATCTTGGCAAGTTATTTATAACAGTATATTTTTTAATCTTAATCATTCTGGATTACTTATTTGTTTCAGTGAATTATCCAGGTGGAGGACCTGGTGACCTTCCATTGAGTTCATCTAAAGAGCAGACCCTGATGTGGCAGCAAAGCTCTTATTTAGCTGACTCAGGAATTCATTCTGGAGCCACAACTCAAGCTCCTTCACTTACTGGGAAGGAAGATGACATGGAAGGGGATCAACTGATGTTTGATCTGGATCAAGGATTTACGCAGGGTTTTACACAAGAACAAGTTGATGGTGTGTGCTATGGTTAATCGAATAAGTATATATATATATATATTTTTTTTATAGAAAATATTTGTAAATCATTTTAAACTTTATTAGACAAATCTTGTTTAAATTTTACAATTACAATTATTTAATTAAGTAAACTTTCCTCAGTATTAAAGATAAATGGAAATGTAAAATATGCACTGCAAACACATATAAACATGAAAACGTGAAGCAGGAATTGACTTGAATAAAGCACTTTTAAATCTACTTATATTCAGTTAGCATGAAAAAGAACTAGAGATATTAAGTTGGAAAGAGAACAGCTTTGATGTAATATTAAGTTTGAAAAATTATTACAACTAAGTAAAAATCAAAATTACATCTCAATTTCTATTCCTGAAAGATTGTGTTGTAATGAACCTTATTTATGTTAAGTTGTTACTGAAAGACTTGAATCATATGATGTTTTATGTGAATAACGTATTATACTGTTCTGCAGATATATGTATACAGTGTGCCCATAAAATAGTGGGGTTTTAAATGGTTGTAGCTTCAGAACAAATGAACTGAAAGAAAGAAAGATGAGAGATGAGAAAGAGATTCATTATTAAATGAAAGAGAAACACTAAGTTTATATTTGCAAAAGCTAGCACACATGCATTGTGTTTGCAGTAAATGCAAGCAGAACATGCGTATTAATCATCATATTTGCAGTTCAATGCATCTTGTGGCTTGTTATGTTTGAGGCAGTTACATGTGTCATGCGTGAAGATCATCATGAATACAATGAAAACACCTTGCATGAAACGAAACATTCAGCAATGGGACAGATAACTCAAAGAAATAGACAGCCTACTGAAGCAAACATGTTCAGGAAACCAGAACTCAGAAAGAGGAAGTTTCGATCATGTCCAAGAAGAAAGCATGACAATGAGGAACAAACTGAAAGTGATCCTGATAAATTTGAAGTGATATCTTCTTTAGGTGCATTATAGCACTTTTTGCATGGTTAAACAGCATTGGTTTTGTGTCACGCTCGAGCTGTAATGCTGTGATGTCAGAGGTAAGTGGTAGAATTGAATAAATAAATAAAATAATATTTAAAGTGAAAAAAAGTAACTGGTCTGGTAGGATTTAAACTGGGTCACAGCGGGACGCGACTGACTGACACCTTAAACCAATCTGCTATAGTGGCTGCCTGCCAATGAGTGCAATTTGTTCTATATAAGTCATTGAAAAATAATATTTTTTATTATTCCCTCTCGCGCGTGCCATCTTGCAAAATGATACCTCCTTCCTGCGATTGAAAATTAAAAAAAAAATAGAAAATTACTATAAAAAAAATCGGGCTGTCATTGGGAACTGCTGACAGAAGTGATAACTTAAAACCTGGAAATTAGACAGTGGTTTTTATATTGGATTTTCAAATTTTTTACTGTATCAAAAATAAAAAGTCATTTGGTAAATTAAAATCAATAACATTAGCCTAGTTTTCACATCTATCGGCACTCCTAACCCCCAAAAATAATCAATAAAGTTAAATTATCATATGCAAGAACTTTCTCTCATAATGAGAGAATATAATGTTATAATGAGAGATTATAATTTTATAATCTACATCAATTAACAAATAATAAATAAAACATGCAATATAAAAAGCACTGTCTAATTTTTTTTTTTCTACTTCAGTTTCGCATCATAAATATGTGTGCAATTTTATGAACAAACCACATTTTAGGTTTTACTTTACCTCCCAATTGTAGCAAATGTTAGGTTATTTTTGTACATCATTTTAGTGAAATCAAGCATAAACAAAGCCAAGCACTAGCAATATATGGGGTGCTACCCAAAAGTTCGGGGAATTTTACCATAAAAATAAAATAGTGTACTATAACTTCTAATTTCCACTGTCTTCATCAAAGTAGTCCCCTTGGACATTGATACAGCGATCCCAGCACTTTCCCATGATTCCATGCATCCCTGGAAGTCTACAATTGTAAGTGTTCGAAGTACGTTCTGCGTTTCTTCCTGAATCTCCTCAATTGTGTTAAAACGACGGCCTTTCAATTGAAATTTTATTTTCGGAAAGAAAAAAAAAGTCACACAAGGCAAGGTCAGGCGAATAGGGTAGGTGGGGAATCACTACCATCTTTTTGGAAGCCAAGAAATTCCAAATGGCTAGCGATGTGTGCGCAGGCATGTTGTCATGTTGCAGAACCCAGCTGTTGTTACCCCACAGATCTGAACATTTATGCCAAATGCTTTTACGTAACCGCTTCAAAACTTTACGATAGAACATCCCATTGACAGTTTGACCAAGAGGAAGAAATTCCTTATGGCTAATGCTTTTAATGTCAAAAAAAAACAATCATCATGGACTTCACGTTGCTGTGAACTTGGTGTGCTTTTTTTGGCCGTGGTGAACTTGGCGACTTCCACTGCAATGACTGCTGCTTAGATTCAGGGTCATACCCATACACCCATGTTTCATCACCAGTTATGACGTTGGAGATGAAGTAGGGTCATCTCTTGCTGAATTTTTCAACTCACTACAGACAGCTACGTGATTTTGTTGCTGGTTGTTGTTCAACAATCTCTGTACGAATTTTGCAACAATGCGTCTCATGTTCAAATTGTCCAACAAGATGCGTTGCACGGACCCATATGACATTTGTACGATTGCACAAACATCTTTTCTTTTTTTTTTTCTTTTTTAACCTCCGGAACCACCATTAGGTTATATCTTCAGAGGATGAGATGAATGATTTGTAGCGTATATGAAAAATGTCGTGCCCTACCAGGATTCGAACCCAGGACCTCCAGATGAAAGGCTGAGACGCTACCACTCTGCTACGGAGGCCGGCACAAACATCATGGATTGTTTGTCTACGATCTGCAACAATAGCCTCTCGCAATTTCGCAATGTTTTCTAGTGTTGCACTTGTTGATGGTCTTCCTGAACGCTCATCATCATCGACTGTCGTTTGTCCATATTTGAATAGTTTGTACCACAAAAAAGTTTTACTTTTACTCATAGCATTGTCACCAAATGCTTCCACAAGCATGCGAT
>JAAAKQ030511633.1:0-19642 GCA_010016005.3 Zanna intricata
TTCGTTCATCTCATCCTCTGAAGATATAACCTAACGGTGGTTCCGGAGGTAAAAAAAAAAAAAAAAAAAAAAAATTAGCAGAAGAAACGATTGTTTCTTTCACAAGTTGTGAAGTGCACTAATTTGATCTGCATTCACTGACAGGCAAACAAATACTGAATCAGAACGACTGCAGTGGCTTCATAAATAGCCGACAGATGGTCCTGCATGCATGAAACTGTGTTCAGACCTGCTAATATTTAAATATAAGCCAATGTCCCTTACTTTATGAATATGCCTCATACATTATCTGTCTCAATGTCTCAGGTAGCTGCAGTGTAAAGTCTGATACAGCAAGTATTAATTATAATAAGAGCTTTGTAACTGACCATTTTTCTCCTTAAATACACCTCATATGGGATACATCAACATATGCCTTAGGTTTTAATGAATATAATTCTCTTTTAATCATCATTATCTAACACAACAATGATTTTTCACTAACTAAATGACTGTACGCTAATAAGAAAATTTAAAAAAAATAATGTTCGATCTTAAAACCCTCAGAATTCAAATTTGCAGTCTTCAGGAAAGCCCATAAAGCAATTATCTTTGTGTCTGTAACATCGCTTTATTTCTGGGTAGTGCTAAATTAACAGCCTAGCTATTCAGCATTAATAATCTACAATAACAAAGGATTTAGTGGTCAATACATGAGATTATAAAAAAAAAAAAAAAGAACATAAACCGTTATGCAAAATGAATGATCTAGTTTGCATCCACAACATGAGATGAAAGAAGTACTGCGTTCTTCACTACTATTTCTCCTATAGAAAAAAATTGTCCACATGAGTACAGGTTTAACAACCTTAATACTTAATAAAAATCTATAATCCACTCTTTCTCTTTTGGTTATTAAAAATAATTAAATAAAAATTCCACTTAGTTATGTAGAACAGTGAAATTTCCCACAGTACACTAAAATGTAGGGACTACATCTCTGTAGAAGTGTTTTTCTCAACAAATATTTCTATGCAATTTGTATTTCTATTTAAGCAATTAATTTTAGTATTCATTGTTACTGTACCTCCAAAGCTGACTAATCTCTAATCTAACTACAACCATGAAATTTTTAATAAGTTAATGTGTAATTACTATATAATATTTTGTATTACAATACATTATAGTGTTGTATAACATTAAAATATTGAAATTCTTAATTCTATTTGAACTAAATATTGTATATCTTAAGACTGAGCTTAAAGAGCTCCCTTGTAACAGAGTTACAGAGCATTTAAGAGATTCTATTTTAAACTTTATAAAAAATAATAATTCTACTATATATAAGAGTCTGTTGCTACATCTACAAAATGTATAACTTGTGCAATGCGGCATAAAATCTCTGATATAAGATTTGGACAAGGTTTAAGTTTTATGAAACATCTGAAGATGTAGATATAAATAAAAAAATGTATATATCATATTACCGAGCTAGCTAAGTCAGCGCAAAAAGGAATTGACACAAAGATTAATGAAGAACGTTTATAAGATGATGAAAAGAAAGTGTTTTTCAAGAAATATACATTGATGAGTCTTCTTCAAAAGAAGCAGAAGATCCACTAGCAGTATTAATAAGAATACTGTGTTAAATTTTATAGGATTATCAATAAAAATTATAGTAATATCAACTAATTTATCTTTAAAGAAGTTTACTCATACTTAATAATTACATGCGATAAATGTAAAATAGAAAATAATCAATCATAATACATTCTTTTACATTAAGGCATCCAAGTTAACCTTATTTTGTGCAGTTGTTAATATCAGTAATAATCCTAGAGCTACCTAAAAATTCACCTCGATAAACGATTTATCTTAAGCATACATTTTTTTATTTTCATTCACATTCTTTCTTTCATATGTAAACCATAGTGACAATCACCTGATAAAAAAATTCAAAACACGGTTGTCATCATATCAATTAATTTCTCATCATAAGCACAATGTGCCGCTACTGAAAAATGAAAGTAGTGGCTAGAATAAAATTAGAAAAAGAGAATATCCAATTAAAAATTTGCCAAATGTTTTAAGTACTCGTTATCAGTATGCACTTATAATCCCTTTAGGAGAATAGCAAAAGAGATTTTTATAAAACAAATGAAATAACCAAATACATTGCTAGAAAACTATTCCATTATCAGAATTTAATGGATTAATAAACCAAACTATTTTTAGTTGTGTAATTTCCTTCAACTCACAATAAAAGCGTTAAATACTATTAAGCTGTTACGTGATATTCAACTTTTTGTATCGCTAATAGCAATTTTTCTTAAAGGTACCCTGTAAGAGATCATCTAGAACTGGCAGCTGACTATCTTAGGGAAATTAATTGCATTAAATTTTCAAATGTATAAATGCAGAATCTTATACAAGACTGATACAGTAATAGAAGCAAGCTGCAAAAAATGTAAGGAGAATAATGATTTTGAGAACATATTACCCGATGCTAGCAATAAGAGTTTTAGGTTAATTGTTAATTTTAATTGTCCAATTAGCATTATTGTGAAAAATTACTATTACATAATGTCTGACTTCGGGACTTGGAAAAAGACGAAAATATACATGCTTAAAATTTAAAACTGATATATACTTTATTACATAGATGTAATTATTTCTTAATTTTATAAGCATTCACAAGCATGTACTATTGGAGAATAATACAAAAAATCACATAATGTAAAAAAGGAAATTTCAAATATGCCCTAAAATGCATTAAATTATTGGTGAATAGATTTATAACAAACAAATTTTTATTCCAGCTGGAAAAACAGAAACCTGTATTGAAGAATATACTGCATTCAGATTTTTAACTTAATAACCAAAGTCAATCAACGTTCATAAAATAAAGCATTCAAAAGGTGAACAAAAGTTTGCATAAATTTTAGTAGGTAGCATCATTCTCTTCCTATAGCACCTTTTTTTTTTTTTTATAAAAATCAGTAGCACACTGAAGTAGTTCAAGAAATATCAAATTATACCTGCATTAATACAAAGTAGCTTTACAGTTTCAATGGGCTAGAAAAAACCAACCAGCATAAAAAAAAAATTATAATATTTATTATTACTACCTACAAAATCTTCTATGGTAATATAGATATATTAATAATATTAAATATAAGATTATATTAATATTACAGATAATAAATATGTATAATTATTAGTAAACAGTAATAAAATACAAATAAAAAAGTAACATTGAATATAAAGAAAAAGCTAAAGTATGCTAGAAATTAAACTGCCAACACTAAATAAAACTGACACTTACACTTACACTAAGCATTTCAAAAGTAATTGAATTAACGAAGGTATAGTGTGTATGATGAAAATAAAAGCTTGCTTGCAGCACAAGGTAGACAGTCACTGTACAGGGCATTATATTACTCTTTTCTTGTAACATTAGGCTCATTCAGAAGCAGAATATTCTGCAATACAGCTTCATAAATAGCAAAGATTCTTTTCACAATCAAAATTTAATATCATTTTGTTTAATTTCAGAAAATAATTTCTTTAGAAATATCTAGCGTACCTATAAATATTTTCTACTGTATACTGTACAAAAACGAATTGTTTATACTTGTATTAATAATTATTACACTCCCTCCAACAAGTGAGTCATAAAATTAATGATCAATTTATATGAATAAAGGTTATCAAAATATTTCATCCGAGTTATATTTATATGCACTTGTAATAGGTATTAGTATAGGTTGATGATGTTTATAGTAATAAACATTATCATTAAATAATAAGTCTATACCGTACAAATTACAATAATTTATTAATATCTTAAGTCATTTTATATATATTAATAGAATAACTACGTAATGTTTTTTTTTTTGCATTGTTAATATTCGATATTAATGTTTACTTTTCATTTTCAATAAATTGATTTAGTTGAAATCTTGTCATGTCCCAGTATGAATGGTACATTTGTTTTCTTATGTAATGTGTGGCATGTTAGTTAATGTTCTGTGTTTAATGATTTCATATATTCTTTATTAGTCAACTGTTTTTTCAATGGCAGAATTTAAATCCATAGTTGAGAATAAAAAAGCTCCATAGTCAAGGACATGAAATAGGTAGTAATATATATGATTTTATGAAGAAAGAAACAACAGAGTTTTGAAAATTAGATGACAAACATATAATACGCAATCAAAAATGTAAGAAAAAGCCACAGTAGCTTGTGGGATTTCAGGATCACAAGTTCAAAAACTCTGAAAAGAAAAGCATTCTCTTCTTAAATCTTAATTGCAGTTGTGTTTATTCAGCGCTCCAAAAAAGTATAAACGTTCAAAACCAGTTAGTGGATTAGACACTTTTGATCAAGGCATTGTAAGAAGAAAATAAATGAATTACATAAAAATGAAATTAAATAAATTACATGAAGACCTTCAAAAGAAAATTTAATTTAAAGGTTCTAGAATTACACCAGCAGCTATCCTAAGAGAGTTAGTGTTTAAGCGGTGAAAAACTTATAATATTAGGAAACTTCTGTTTGAGAAGAAAGAGATCTGGTGGAAGAAGATAGAGTATTAAATAAAAATGACAATTTCAGAAAAAAAATTATTCGATTGTTTATTTGGAATCATATATTTTAACATCCAATTCGATGACAAAATCATGGCCAGATGGCAGCGGTGCAGGAGTAAAAGTGCTGACAAATTAAGGTGACTGGTTAATCATAATCCACACTGGATGAGAAATGGAGTTCATCCCGAACGTGATATTAACTCTGAATTCAAAAACTAGTGACTATCACGATTCGTCAATAATGACAATTTCATGAAGTAGGTGTCTGAAAAATTAATTCCTGGTCTTCTGCCCTAGTCAGTGGTTGTTATTGATAATGAGCCATACCACAATTCACTTCTAGAGAAGCCTCCAAATTCAAATGATAGGAAAAGTGGCATGATTAACTGGTTAGAAAAGAATAATATGCTGTTTAATAAAACAATGTTAAAATCACAATTATATGATATAATAAATTAAAAAATGAAATATAATTTTGATGAATTATTAAAAAAAAAGAAAACCACAAGAGCATCAGGTTCTATCACTTATATCTTACCATCCCGATTTAAACTGTACAAGATTGTATGGTTGGCTCTGAAAAGATATATTTGTAGTAATAACACAATATTTTTAATATCAGATATCAAAACATTAGCCGAGGAAAAAATGAATGAACTGAATAAGGATTTGAAACCACACTGTGAGTATGTAAAAAAAAAAAGCTGAAACTGAGTATAAGAATACTGAACTACTAATTGAAGAAATGACAGATAAATTTAACATACATCCAGACAGTGGTAGTGAAAGTGACTGTTCCAATTAAGAAAGAGAAGATGGTGAACTTGCTAGGAACTGGACATATAAAGCAAATTTCAAGTAAACGTTAATAATAAAAATAAAAATAGTAAAATCAATAAATAATCATACAGAAAAAAAATTGTGAAAATTTTAAATATTGCACAGAAAAGAAATGTACAATAATATTATATATCTAATTTAGTGCAATTGTAAATATACATTCAAGCACCGGTTAAGATTTTTTTTTTTAGTTTAAAAATACTCTTAAATTAAAATTCTTGTTTTTCAAATCTTTATTAATTGAATTATTAACACTAATTATATAATAATGAATTATAACTAACAGAACATGAAAATGGTAATTAAATGAAATGTGCATAAATAAAAAAATCATTATTATTGTTGTCATATTACACGAGTGTAAATTATTTCAGGTTTGGTAGTAATGCAGTCTTGATCTTCTCCAACACAAGCTTTTATTTTCAATATACACACTGTAAGTGTCAAATTTTTCCTTGTAATGGTTCATTAAAAAATCAGTGAAGCAGACTTTTCAAAGATCTGTACATTCTGAGTACTACAAACTACTTTCAGCCTATAAATGTGCAAGATCATAATCAATTAACCACTTCCATTGGTTCACAGAATTAATTGCAAATTAAAAAAAAAAAATTAATTATACTACCGTTTTTAATAACCAAAACATTGTATATCTTTAATAATAAATAATCTACAAATTACACAAAGTCTACATTATTATTGTGTAATAGATTCACTTTGTCATGCAAAATTAAAAATAAATTACTTTCCCCTCCCCCATACTCTTCCATGATTTCATGAATTCACAATTTAAAAAACCCAATACTTTCATATGAAGTCTGACTGAAGAAGAAGACTTCTTCCTCTATGTAGCTGCTTCTAGGATAGAAATAATTGCTAGTAGTATATAATGAGCTGGCACACGTTAAGGAGGATGACAACGTACACATAATATATATAATAATAAATATAAATATACATAATAGTTTCATGGTAAATAAATGATGCATTCATAATAAAATATACACAGATAAAAATAATATGATTTTCAAACACTTAGTATACATCAAAGCTAACAGTATTCTAAACCAAGTAAACACACCCGATAAAAAAACAACTAGTACTATTTAAAAAAAAACATGCATAGTCTGTACAATTTTTAAAAATAATTATGTTTCATCTGAAGTGAGTATTCATCATCCAGAAAAATAGTAAAACAAAGCAAACTATAAGTAATGCAGAAATAATTTTCTTACAATAAAATGATGCATGCAGCATACAAAGTGTAACAAAAGTCATACACAGATGCTGCAACACAAATGTGTAATAAGTGACCATACAACAAAAAACTCACAATAGGATTGGATCCTGGCCACCATTACTGTAAATGAAACAGTCATCCTCAATAAGAGTTGTGGTAGAATCAGTAATCAGAGGACCTCCACCATCGCACCTGAAAATGATTATAATAAGCAATTTTTTTTTTCCTTTTTAGTAAATATTAATACTAAATCGAATGATTCCAGTCTTCCTAAAGCTGATGTTGATATACTGCTTAAAAAACATTTCATTTCAGTGGATATTAAACTGACAAGTGAAAATCAGCAAATATTTTTTTATATCAATGTTATGATATGATTCATTTTGATAAATCCTTTCAAATTACACTGTTCACTAAAAATAAAAAAAAATATTGTTCATTCAATTCTTTTCATTAAACAGTTAAATTAACCTCATCTTGCTATAAATTAAATACATTATGCTTTCATCAACTCACTCATTTTGGTAATCATTATCAACTGAGGGGAAGTAAGCTACTTCTAACAGACATCAATACTCTTAAAAGTTAACAGAAACATTTTTACTCACCAAAAACCACTAACGCTTATGTACCACTTTTTTCACCATCGTTATTTTCATCCGAATCACTCTTACTATAATTAATTTTAATAAATCATCCAGGGCAAAACCTATTCGTAAATACTTTTCTTCCAACTCTTGAACAAACTTGCATCTTCGACAACAGTCATCTTTATTTATTAAACTTACTTTTTCCTGTACTAAACTGGCAATCGTCTAATTTAGAACTCATGTTTTTAATGGCAACATGACTTTTTATATTTGTCCAGATAATCTCAAGAGGGTTCAGGTAACAGTGATAAGACTGAATTTGTAATACACTGTGACCATGATCAGAAAATAAGGTGTATGTCTTACACACTACACACATATATCTGTATTTATTACGAGAACTTCTGGTTTAAACATGATATTGTTGAATTGTATTTTATTTTCAGTAACCCATTTAATGATTTCACTTTTTTTTTGACATTGACTGTATTGTAGTGCTCAACTGAGAATTACAAGGAATGTTGTCAATAATGAAACCTGGATTAGACAGAAAATTAGGAATTCATGTTTTTTTTTAATAATTAAAACTAAGTTCATGGTAAATACCAGATTTTTTTTAATTACAAAAAAAAAAAAATATATATATATATATATAAAGGCATGATTTTTTTTTTATCTGGACAAAAAACCTTATTGATTAGAAATCAATAGAAGTAAAAAAGCTTCTGTAATACAGTACATCCTTCTGTATTATACTATGATCATTGCTGTATGACAAATCCACACTTTTCCATCAGAATGCATTGTTTGAAGAACATATGACAATAATGATGTCATACTAACATACTGTATCTATATGAATTGTTTTTCTACTGATAATGATACAATTGTTGGTTTGTTACTACTACTTGTATTTATAAGTTCTATACAATAACACATTTTCAACATTAAGCTGAACTAAGAACAGACAAAATTACACCGCCAAATAACAAAATGTAGTAGGGAACGGTGCTCATTTACTAATCACAATAATATAAATGAATTAAAAAATTACTTTAATTTTCACTTATTTTTACTACATTAACTCTCCTATGTAACATAGTCAAATGCAGAAGGACAAGCTTTGTGAGTTTCTGTTTCCATTGTCATAATAAGAATCCAATAGATGTATACTCTTAATAATTATGAGGCTTAGAGAAATAAAATAAAACTTCAGAATGGTAAACATCTCATTAACACTGTACCTAATTCGATGAGGCTAGCTAGCACAAAATTTTTAAACTTGTGGACCCAATAATGAGAATGAACTTAAAGTCAAGCAATGCTGTCATTTAAAGAAGGTTAAACAAAAATCCAAAACAGAAAACACTAAATGTCAGTCTATGCAACAACAAACTAAATTGATAATAAAGTAAGCACACAAAAATCTATAATAACTATCATTTCAGAAATGCAAAATAGCCAACTGGATTTTTTAAGTTCAATGCTCAGTAATTTATAAAACAAAGACGAAACAAAACATTCAATCCAGTCAAAAATGTTTTCTATCATACACACTAGCATAAATGTCTTGCCGGTCTCCGTAGCCGAGTGGTAGCGTCTCGGCTTTTCATCCGGAAGTCCCGGGTTCGAATCCTGGTCAGGCATGACATTTTTCACACATGCTACAATTCGTTCATCTCATCCTCTGAAGATATAACCTAACGGTGGTTCCGGACGTGAAACAAAAAAAAATAAAAAAGAAATAAAATAAATGTCTTAATTAAAAATTTTATGGTGCCACCACAATGGACAACTGAGATGAATCTTTCAGCCACACTGCCAATGAAGATGAGATCTGGATTTCTGTACAAAGACTTGGTTAAAAAAATATTTACTGCAATGGTGGGTTACATTATTTTCTAATGAAATGAAATTTAAGTGTTGTGAGATGAAAAAAGTCATATTTATTCATTTTCTTCAACCTGAAAAGGCAACTGCCAATGCAAATTGTAACACTCATTAAAAATTATAAGATGTTGGTAGCTGGAAAAAGAGATAAGTCCTTGAAAAGGATTGTGATAGTGGTTGGTTTCATGCTGCAGTCAGTGTTCAACTGAAAGAGTTTTGCTGAAAAAAACTTTGCACCACTTTGCTTTATAATATTGATACTGCACCAACCAGTAGCAATGTGAAAATAATGATGGACTGAAGAATGGCATTAAAAAAAAATCACCCCAACAAAAGACATTTTTGACATGGATCATGGAAAGTGGTAAGATGCCATAAAAATCTGTGAAAATCAGTAACATATATGACAAAAAATGAAAGTAGAGTAGTTTTCTTTTGAGAAGTAATGAAACATTTTTATAATAATGGTGTTTTTATTTTCTAATATCTTATAGAACCTAAGAAAGAAAAACAACATGTTACATCCAAAACAACTATATCATGCATTATATTATTGTATAGTTAGCAGTTCACAGATCAGACAAAACTATGTTTCTACAATATATAGATCCTAAATACACACAAATAATTTATTGAAAAATAATCAAATGTTATTTTTCAAATTATTGTAACTACACAAACTCAATACTTTACATAAAGCAAATAGCAAACACAAAATAATACATTTTTTAATATAAAAATTATAAAGTTCAGTTTAAAATTCAATTCATTAATTTTTTTTTTTACACAAAGAGCTAACCAAGAAATGGTACAGGGTTCCTAAAGGAACACTCACTCACTGCATCCCATGTGTGACAAGTTGTCAATGATACCCATAAGGGATGTAGCTGTAATATCTATCTGAAATGTATACAATTTATTCACTGAAGGTAATAAGTTGGTGTTATTCTCATATATTAATTTATCTCAGGAAGTATATCCTCTAATATCAGCTCTTATAACAGCCATGGTGGTTAATTAATAAAATGTAAAAATGTTTTGATCATTGGATATAAAAAATTTCCACTTATAGGAAAAAATTCTAAGTATTCCAGATAAACAATGAGTAAAATAATTTTTATTTCTGATTATCATTTGTCTGTAATTAATTCTTGTACATAGAAATGATTTTTCTTCATGAAATTTTTTGAGTATAATAAACTATGTATACAAATTTTGATTTCATACTTGCAATTTCAGTTTTCTGAGCAGGTCAACTATAATAAACTGTAAAAAATAATTTAAAGAATTTAGTATTTTTTTAAGAGCTCAGATAACACATATTTTAACAATCAATAAAATAGAATTCTAAAGGGTTGCTCTAACTTTATCTATATAAACAAATATGGAGTAGGAGCACCAAATTCAACTCAAAATCAAAGATAAAATTCAACCTGAAATGTATGACAAAAAAAGGAAAATACTAACCACCATATGACTAGCCCGATAAATTATTACAACCTACAATAACAACACAATTAAACAACAGAAATTTGAATGGTAACAAATTTCACTTACATTTAAATTTAAAATGCATAATATGAAAAATCCTATTTCATAATGCATGCAGTGACTGTGATCATCAATGTCACTTCCTATACCAGAAAAATTGTACATATTAATAAAAATTTCTCATGATATATATATATAAGAACTCCATCAGACAACTGACAATACATAAATAAATAACAGACATTTAACACAAAATAATATACACACGTAAGAATACATAAAATTTAAGAGAGATACTCTTAAAGCAGTACAGTTTATTAAATTGTGCAATGAAGTATTTTACAAATTGAAAGAACCATAATGCTAAACAAATACCAAACAACATAAGCTAAAAGTACATCAGTTGCTCAGTTTACTGTACAATAGTTAAGTTTGTTGTGTAGTTGAAGTAAAGTAAATATTTTTGCCAAGTACATATACAGACTTATGAAAGGTCTTCAGCTGTTTACAATAACACAATAACATGAGTGCTTAGGTAACAAATACAGAAAAAATCAACTAACTTACATAGACATGTGTGAATTATTTGATCCACCTTGCGAACCACATGTGGAATTAGAACTTGATCCCCTTAAACTTCCTGTTCCAGTAATAAATTGCCAGCTAAAAAAAATAAATTAATTTGAGAATTAAATAAAATTAAAGGCATGAAGTTTAACTTCAATAAGAAACTTCTGATTATGATACCACATTTTTATTTAAAACTAATAAGTTTACTTTTACATCTGTATTTAAGTCAATAACAATCATTATACTATGTTTATCAATTTATGTTTATAACATTTTATGCAAATGACGACATAATCTTAGGTATAAAAGAGATAATACATAAAGGACACCATTCACATTTTCCCTCTAAATTGCAAAGTTTTTACCTTTAAGGTAAACCCTTAAAGGGAGTTTTACCCCCTTTAATATACAGGTCAGAAGGAAATGATTATTAATAAATGACTTATGATTACAATTATCTATCAATGGATTGTATGAAAAAAAAACAACAAACTGCAAATACTTCTAAGAAAATAAAAAGCATTCATAATGAAACACCAATCTGGAAGCAACCTAATGATTACAAAACTTTATTCTTCAGAGTTGTTTTTTAAAATTTTCTCCAGACAACACTAAACAATGTTTGCATAAGTGATTCGACAGCCTTTAAATCTATGAATGATGATTTAAATGACAAACACAACATTTTTCAACTCATTTATCAATTGCAAACAGGGACTTGAGCTCTGGCTTTATCCAGTAGGCAACTCAACAATTAGTTTGGCTTTTTGTGTGACCCCAGGATGGAAAACCGTAATCCTTGGATGGTTCCACAGCACAGTCACAACCCCATCGAGCACTGCCTCTGCAAGCTACCAGAACATTTCAGCATGATGCCACTGATGGAACCAGGGCTGCTGACTCAACTTTCATGGCACTTGTCTAAAGGAATAAAGGAAAGGGAAGGGGGAAAGAAGAGGTGGGAGGCAGACATCTAGACAGAATCCCTCTGATCAGGATATTTTACAACCTTCAGGGCATCTTACCCAGAATAACCTTTTACTGCACAAAACTTTTAATAAGCTCTTCTTAAAGATGATTTTGTAATAAATTAAAATTAATTTTTCCTATGGTTAAAAAATGAAAAGTTAGTAAAAATCCAATACAAACTTGGTAATTCAAAATGTTATTTTTATGCAAAGACTCTTTTTTTTAGTAATATTATTATTTATATTACTTTATAGTACTACCAGTTTCAACACAACCTAATTTAGTAGTTTCTTTCTACATGAAGTAGCAGTAGAGAAAAGTACGCATAAAGGTTATCAAAAATACACGCACTGACTAAAATAACCACCAAAAAGCTTATGAATCAAACAGGAAGAGAATAAGGCAGTGTAAAGCAAGTTAAATTTTATTTTCATCACTTTATTTTGAGAAACACTGCAGAATCCCTTCAAGAAAAATAAAATTAAAAAAAAAACCAATTGGAATATTGATAAGCTAATGTTGCACTTAGGACAAGTTCATAAACTTGAGGACTGGCGCCTTTTCAAAGATTCATCTGTGCAATTTAAAATTGGTTCTGCTACACAATGATAACAAATATCCTTCAATACTGATCGCTTATAGTATTAATTTGAAAGAGACATACGATGAGATGAAAGACATTCTTGAAAAACTAAATTATACAAAATATAGCTGGAACATATGTAGTGATTTGAAAGTTATAGCTATTTTGTTAGGCATACAATTAGTCTATACTAAGTACATGTGCTTTCTTTGCGAATGAGACAGCCAAGCTACTTATAAAAGTTAGGTTACCAAAGAATGGAAGAAACAAGACAACTTAACTGCAAATGGGGAAAATTATTATTCCTGAACCCAAAAAATATTTTTACTCCCTCTCCATAACAAGCTATTATTAATGAAAATTATGTAAAAGCAATGAAGAAGGATTTTTGTACATCAGGCAGAAATTTCCAAATGTACGTGAAGGAGAAATTAAAGAAGGAATATTTGTTGGTCCTCAAATAAGAGGGTTGGTCAAAGTTGATGTAGTTTTTTTTTTATTGTTTGACCTCTAGAACTACCATTAAGTTATATCTTCAAAGGATGAGATGAATGAATTGTAGCATGTGTGAAAAATGCCATGCCTGACCGGGATTCGAACCTGGGACCTCCAGATGAAAGACCGAGATGCTACCACTCGGCCACGGAGGCTGGCTTCATTAATAATGACTGGTGGAAGAATTCCTATGATCTAGTAAAATATTCTTTTATGAAATGCAAAGAAAGAAGAGTTGAGTATTCTCTCAAAAGTACAACTACTTAATTTCGATGACTAAAAGTTAGACAAAACTACTTCAGGCAGTAAGTGACAAAAATTCAGAAACCAAGAATATGGGCAGTTACAAAAACAATGTATTTACAGATTACAGTACCTTGTGAAGATTTGTTAGCAAATAAAAATCAACTTAAACTACCAAAAGAAAAACAAAGAATTTTTTTAAAGTGCAGTACAAAATATTTTTGAAATTGCTAAATGTTCTGATCTAATTGAGTGAAACTGATATGAAAAAAAGGAATAAACCATTTCTTTTTAATAAACAATTTTTATGTTAGTATCTAATAACAACCCTTTTAGTTTTATACATATGGAAAAAAATAATTTTTAGTGACATTTAAATAACATTTTTCTTAAAACACTATTTTTGGAACATGTCCAATTGACAATATTAGCATCAGCAATAATTAATGTCACTAAGTAATGGTTGTACTATTTAATTTAAGAACACTAAAGATTTCCACTTCATCATTCCAGTATGAACTACAGATATTTCAAATAGAACTGCAATCTAAATAAATTAAGCTCTAAGTCTAATATAAAGATATAACTGAAGCCAAACTACATTAAATGGTGAAAGTAAGCAATAAAAATAGGTCAACAACTTTTTTTTTTAAACTGCTTTAAGATTCTGTTACAGAAAATTAAGTGAATATGTCTTGTAAAACAATAACATAAAATAAACACTAACCTGCCGACACTTAGAGAGCTAGAGGATTCATTTCGCTGCCTTAGAGTAGTCCTGGAAGGTACAGCAACAGGGCTTGTATTTGTATGCATCTTAGCAGAAGGAGTGGGACTTTGCTGAGGGCTTCCTGAGCAACGTTGCTGAACATTTCCATTGCTACACGAGTTACTATCATTGATAAACATTACACCACAATCACTGTCATTATCTACACAAGTAGTAAACTGGCACTGAGCTAAATTACCATTTGATGTCCCTAAATTATTTAAAGCAAATACTGAATTATTTGGTTGTTGAGCACTGATCACAGTAGGCAGTGTTGCATTGCTTCGTTCAGTTCCACTCGATGATGAGGAACTTGAAGTAGAGCAAATTGAAATTGCAGATTCTGAGTTCCTTGAAACTAAATCTACATTACCTAAGTAACCTGAGTGACAAGATACAGAATCACATCTGTGCTGAGGAAAGTAGTGGCTGACCGGTACAGAGTTCCTAAAACAGAAAAAAATATATACATTGCACTGAATATTTTTACAATTTATATGTCAAGTAATATCCAAGAAATCTGAGAATAAAACATGATCAAATACCAAAAACTAGTAGTGAAGCCACATTTAATAAACTGGTTCTAATGAGCATAAAAATTAAACATTGAACTACCACAAAAAAAAAGTTTAATACTATTCCATAAAGTGACAATAAAATTAAGAACTAGTACTTGCATCAGAACTTGCATTAAAAAAAAAAGGTTAAAAGATACAAAATGTAGCATTACATCAGTGATGATTTTCAAACACTTTGAGAATGCAATACACCAAAGTGATATTAGGTTAAAATGTATAAAATGAAACTATTTAAAATAAGCAATAGAACACAATTACACACACAAACTAGCATAATTACACATGAGAATGGACAAACCCATTTCTAATCCTTCAATAATAATAAAAATACATTACATTTTCTACCAACTGCTCCCTATTAGAAAATGCCATATGCCAAAAACTCAACCATCTATTTTTCATGTTTCAGTTTTTTACCAATCAGATACATCCATCAGAATTCTATTTAAATTGAAAACAATAATTTTCTGAAATCTTTACAAAAAATTTATAACAAAAAAATTTTCAATAAATACAATTTTATACAAAAGATAAATTTACAAATTTCACTTGATCTGTTTTGGCATAAGTGAACTATTTATTCCAGTTTTCTGCACAAATGCAAAAAAGGCGCAAGCATGTGCATGCACATCTACATACACACATTAAACCTTCATAAACATGTACTACATAAAAGTTTTTTTTTGACATAACTTGCAGGAAAGCATGCATCTTACTAGCGTGATAAATCAATTTACTAAATTACTTCTAACATAAAACCAACATATAATGAATGGACTGTAGAATTTCTTGAAACATTAAGAGGAATTTTGTGGAAACTTTTTTATGATAGTTCATGGATGCACTCTGCCAAAAAAAAAAAAATTAAAAAACAAAGATGGATTATAACTTTTGTACAGCACACTTTTTAAAATATCAATTTGAGGGTTTCATCACCATGTTCTGAGTGAAACATTTTTTATAAGTACTATGCACAATATGTAGTTAAGAAAAAAATTTTGAATGATAAAAATAAAATCTTTTCTGAATCAACTTTCCCATTTTTTTTTTTTATTTTTTACAGAAATGTCATCTTAACTTTCTTATAGGACAAACGTTTCTCACTGGATTATTATTTACCCTCCAAGGATTAACTTTGTGAAAGATTTCAAATTTCAAGAAAATAAATTAAGTACAATTTTAAACATAATTAAAAAAAAAAAACACTTCTTGAATTTTAAACTTCATTAAATTCCATTAATTTAATTTTTTTATGTAACTCCATTGGGTTTCTGCCTTTGGACAGAAACAGGTATTAATAAATATTAATACTATTAGCATACCCATTTGTATCATCACTGCTGTAAAGAATGGGTGGAGTTTCCTGGCTTTTACTACTAATTGAACTCCACGAAGAATTGAGACTGACATTTGAGTCTTGAGAACTAATTTGGCCATCCGGTTCAAACAGAACACCATCCAAATGGGAATCTGAATCCATACGTAGAACACTAGATGTACTTGTATGTTTGGATGATGATGATGATGATGAAGACTTACTTCTAGAAAAATAAAAAATAAATAAAGCAGATATAGTAAATAAAATCACTGTACTCATTAATACTGACATGAATAAAAGAAAATACAACTTATAAACAAGTTTACAACAGTGATTAAAATACTTATCAAATCATATTTTAATATGAAGTAGAAGGTGATGTGGGTAAACCTATAGAATAGAACAAAATGAACTGACAAAACCTTTTATTTAAAATGCAAAGAAATGTATTGTTTAAAATCTGGATAAGATTAGATAGAAGCTGCATAAACTTACAACCTGATAGTTCTGCAACATCTGCATTTCTCAGAAACCAGCATTCTGAAAATTAGTGGTGATAATGTAAGATAAAATTCCAATCCTTGCAGCCATCATGAATGTAGAAGTTATTAATAAAGTTTCTCAGAGTAGTATAATTGAACAATGTTCAATAAGGATTCTAAGAACTCTGTTCGCAATTATTGAAAGCATGCTATTGGCTTTTAATAGTAGCTAATGACCACAAAAGATGATTGTACAAGCAATCAAAAATCTCCCTCTTGATCATTAAGTCCATTTGATTGACTGTGACTGTGAGGGATGAATAAATTCCAGACACTTACTTTTAATCTTCAATCCAAAAGAAATATGGGATAAAGTATGAAAGTAAAAGCAGTATTTTACTTGCCCTTTAAGAGGATTTTGATATTTACTAGAAACACAAAAACAGGGAATCAAAATGAGCATGAGAACCTTTGGAAGCAGAAGGATGTAAAAGCACACAATGGAAAATCAATCACTCTAGCAAAAAATAAACCAATTTTCCTACTGCATACAGGCTATGAATCCATCATTTCCTGAAATAAAGAGATTAAATTATTATTAGTTGCTTTAAAATATCTGTCCTACAATTCTTTTGTTAGGCTGTAATACTTACAGCCGCTGAAAAGCTTTAATGCTGAAAAGCATTAAAGGTACAAGCACTGTCAATCTTTCTCTGAGAATCAAGTTTGCTATACAGCTATCCCCATAAGCAAAGTGAAGGTGAACTTGTAGGGCTGAATGATTATACCGATTAACTTCAATCTGATAGTTTGATATAGTATATCAAACTATCTAACTCACTTAAACCAATAATATATCTAACTCAAATGCAGACATTTGGCTGGAAAACCACTGTACTTATGCTTTCTTAGTATGCCAGTAAGCTTGGAATGAATTCATATCTGACAACAAATTGAACAGACTAATTAATAAGTCAAAATACTGTACTATATAAGACAATTAGACAAAATAACTATGGCAGCACAGTTCTGATAGGGTTTCAACCCTAACAGAACTGTGCTGCCCAAAACAAATTTTAGATTACTCCAACCAAATGCCAACAGCCCTTCAAAGCAAGTAGAGATCTAAGGCACCATCATACTCTAGAAGTAAGTAATCACCAATAAAAGTGGATGAAACTAGAAAGGTCAGTGTCCTAGATACAAAAGAGAAATGATCACCACTTTTAAAACCTTAATAATGTTCCCAGTTACTGTAAAATCCTTCAGCCATGCATAATTCTCATAATAAATATTGCAGAATAATAAATATGTTGCAGAGTAATTGGATTCAAGGTGGCTGCTGACACCACACAGTCTAAGAGGTAAAGGAGAACTTACCTGGAGACTGAATGATAGAAATAAACACAATGACCAGAGATAAAATCCTGGTAAGAGAAGAGGATAAATGGGAACAGTAACTTCAGGCATGTAAAGAAAGAACCAGAGATATGTAGCTTCAGTATTTTAGCAAAAGACAATAGAAAGGCAAAGAAAGATTAAAGCCCAGAACATACAAAGATGATTTATAATTAACAGCAGCTTAAGGAAAGAGCTGTAGGATTATTGAACGTTAGAAAAAAAATTAGGTTTTAAGCTCGATTACAATTTAGCAGTTGGTTTTGTTCAGCCAAAATCATCAAAGAAATCCACCCTGAGAAAAAACAATTTGCTGTACAATGACACGCAAAGTAAAAACAAATAACATAAACACTGAAAACCAATTAAAAGTAACTACACAGTTAATTGTATTTAGTTACCAAATATTTCCTACAGCATTACAGAGTAAATGTCATAAAAGCTGATTATTAATGATGAAGGTGACTATTAATTAAATTGCCAAAAGCAAAAGATTGGCAAGCAATGAAGGAAATAGGTGATATGTCAGACCACCATTAAGGGTGTGACACTCACTAGAATTCCCTCATCAAGCCTTACTTGACCACTTAGTTATAAATTAAAATATATTTAATTCAAGGAAAGTTTTACCACAAGAAATTTTATTAACTCACTTGGTAACACTAAATTCATCTCCTACTAAATGCTTTAAAATATAGAAGCAAAAGAAAAAAATATCTTCGCCTTTACTCAATCGATCTTCAAGATTATGCCCAAAAAGCATCCAGTCATAAGCAATTGTGAAGTAGAGTATCTGATGAGGTGAAAGAGACTGATGAATAGCACCATCTGCCCAAAGGGAAAGTCTTAATAATGATACAAAAAGAGGAGTTCTATCCCAACCACTGATACAGTGGACCAAAAGACCAGTCCTTTGTTCTACAAGGTACCTTAAAAGTAGACGCAAGTAATTTTGAGTAAGTTTCACTAAATCCCACATCTGGAACAAGAAAAAAAAAAATTATAATACAAGATAAAGTAAATTAGTAGATAAAGGCTCTTTCTCTTAGATCATTATCTCTAATAATAAAATCAAATTCACCAATTAACATAGAAAATTGCTTTCCGTTCATTCAATAAAATTTAACTATCAGCTAAAAACTAAATCATTTTGAATCAAATTTTTGGTTAACTACCTTCAGCTTCCTTCATCACGTCTTTCAAATGGATCAATCTTTAACAAATGGTTATCAACGTCTTTCCTTTTTCTTCTTCTGCTACTTATTTCAATTCTCTCTCCTGTGCTTCATTTCCTCTTAAACTTAGTCCTTCCATTTTTTTCTAAGATAACCTAAAGTATTGTTTCCTATAGTAAAAATCTGTAGGTTTTGGGTATCTTATTTTCTTCCAATCTTTTGAGCTATCACAGCCATCTATTGTTTTTACATAATATTTATTTCATCTCAAGTTCTTAGTGTTAGTGTTAGGTACTTTCAATACATTTAATTGCAATATATACTTTCATTTGCGCTATTTTAATTTTTCTAACTGCATACAGTGCATTTGTTCTGTGGACTTCCATCAATCCCAACTGGAACGAAAGGCTTCTAACCAGAAGAAGATTATACTTACAAG
>JAAAKQ030511655.1:0-19639 GCA_010016005.3 Zanna intricata
TTTTTTTTTACAGTTATCGTTATTACAATAATGTTCACTGGTATCAGACCCAACAGCAAAACAATTTTTGCGAAAAATGATATCGCTGATGTTTTAAAATCTGTATTCTCAATAAATTAGCCTCCGATCTAACAAAACCTCCCTTTGATTTAATAAAAATTAAATTAGATTTTCTTTTATAGAAAAAAATAACCTTATTTAAGAAAGAGATTTTAAATCCTAATAAGGATCTTTTTATATACCGGTTTAACGTGTATTCAAGTATTTATCAATTAACGCCATCAAAATAGTTATTTTATCTCGTAACAGTTTTACTAATATTTTATAACTTTTTTAACACAGTAAACGTCCTAAATATTATTATTACATACAATTATTATTTTTACGTAAGAAAATTAATTATAAACACTAATTTTTTTGTAATTAATTTTTTACTTTCTAATGTTCCGATTATCCTACTCTTGCAGCAGCTTTTGTTATTCGTAAAACAGCGGATATACGATTCTTGGCGGTTTTTCATATGAAAATTCATACTCTTTTCACCGTTACGTTTCGTTTGGAACGTCGTTCCAAACGTTTATCGCTGCTATAAACCGACTGTAGCTATAAAGGGAATTATAGCGATCGGTTCAAAATTTCGACGTCGGATTTTTTGCGAATGTCGACGTTTCACGTATCCCAAAGCACAAAAACGTAAAAAACCTGAAAAAATTTCAACATACATTCTTAAAAAATGACTCCAGAAATTTTTACAAACTGTGAATTTGTGGTTTATATCTTGCGAAAAATTAAAGAAGGAGGAGTAATAGTTTTCACGATTTTGAATTTTTGTAAAGCGGTCGTAGAAAATTGAGCTTTTATACGCTGAAAGTATTTATTAAGTTATTTAAGATTCCAAAATTTTATTTCGATTGGAAATAGGGGTGGAAGGATAGTCGACATTATTTTAAAATAGTTTCATGTCGTATAACAAAAACTCATATCACAAACACAAATCTTTATAAAAACTTTGCCGGCTACGCCGGGCAAATTATACAATTTATTTTTGGAAAAACTTCCTAGATAACGATAAAAAACATTTTTAATACGAGTATATTAGCGTCACAATTTTTTAAAATATGTTATTAATTTTATGAAAATTTGGGAGCTCATCCATTAGGAGGCTCTTTTTAAACGATTAAATTATTCACTTAAATTGATATTTAATAAAATTTTTTTTTTAAATTCTATCTTTTCTTTTTTAAATTTGGGAGCCTCCCTATCAGGGAAGGGTATTAAGTTATTTTAATGAGTTTATTGCCTAAAAAAAATACGTTCCGAGCATTAATAATTTGAAATTATAAATAAAGTTTTTTTTCATTTTAGGGGGTCCATGCTCAAGAGGAAGCATTCGGATAAAATTAATTTTTAATAAAATAATCCCCAAGTGGTGACAATAACTTTAAATAAAGAATTTGTTTAAATCGTTTAAAAAATACAAAGATCCAAGCAGCCACTATAATTGTAGATGAACAAAGTTGTAATTTTCTGGGAAGGAACGAACATTTTTCGCTAATTTTTTTTCAAGAAATACTAAAGAAAAAGGGTATCAAAAATTAAGACTTTTACATTCAATATGTAATGGCTAAATTTAAAAATAGAATTAAACTTAAAATAAGTTTAGAAAAAACGTTTTAAACCTTAAAAAATATTTTTTGTTATCACAGACCGTTGAAGTGGGTTGGACAAAAACTTTTTACAGTGGTTTGAAGGCTGATCCATTCTGTGGAAACTTTGAAGTCCAACGGTATTCATTTGGAATACTAATTACTCCAAAATTCAATTCCCTACTGATATAGAATGTACAGATTCAAAAAACACCCGTTAATCTCTTTTCTTAAGTAAGATATAGCTAGAAGAAACATATATACTCTGTTTTTGAGGAATGGATGAATATTAAATAAAAATGTCCTGTAATTTGTGATTTTGATAAAAAAAAACTTTTGTTAAGAAAACCTAGACTGATTCAAAGCATAAAAATAAACAAAACGGTAAAATGTTTCCGCTTTCACATTTTTACTCGTGATATCATTAAGTAGATTTTACATTAACGCGAACGATTTAATCCTGCATTAAAAATACAACGGTTTATTAAGTTTTACATTGCTAAATTCGCTACCAGCTAATGAAATATCGCCAGAACCTCAAGAAACAGTCTAAAGAAACCGATTTCTAAAACTTATTATTAAATTTTTTTACCTAAAATTGATAAAATCGTTAATATTTAAAACCCAATATTGTGTTTGAAATTAAAATTTGTCAAGCACGAAGCCGAGAATATGTAACCCTATGCCGACTAATTTTATAAAGGTCAGGTATATTATAGACCTATCCATTTTTTTTTTTTAATATTTACAAAAAAGCTGGCAAATATTCCTTGACTTTCCCGGCTATTATTAATAAATATTAAAAGAATTAAAGCCGAAAACAAGAAAAAGAATATATACTTTTTAGAGGGAGAATAAATTAAAAGAAACATTTTTCTAAAAATATTCATACAGCCTATAGGTAAAGCTAACAAATTCGATTGAGTTAAGTTTTTGTCTAAATCTATATCACCTTCGATAAAATCTAAAATAAGAAAAAGAAAATTTACAAAAACTTTTCTGTGTTTTAGGTTCAAGGTGTATAATAAAAAAAAAAAAACTGTAAACGGTTCTTGACAGCTCGATATATGAAGTATAAACTTACAAAAAATCTTTAAAAAATAGTTAACCGAAGCGAAAAAGAGCGAATAAACAAAAATTAAATATTTCAATTTTAAGATTTTAAGGTGGGGTTGGTTTTTTTTATTATTTATATATGTATTGCAGGTAACAAATTTGCCTTATTAAGATTTTCTCTATAAAGTGTCTAAATAAAATCAAAACCGGTTTGTCTGCGATATTTTGAAAAAATAATAATATGATCAACGTCCCACACATAGAAGAATTTGAACCGCATATGAAAAAAATCGATTCGATCGATCCTGAGATATAAGGCCCAAAAAAGAGCGACTCACGTACGTACGTACGTGCGTGCGCGTATACATATGTTTTCTGGTCTGGCTGAAATTGTCTGACCCTAAACAAACAAACAAACCCGATACCAAATTTTCGACGTGATCATCATACTTTCCCTCTTAATATAGCTATTCCGACTACATTTGCCGCGAAAGTAGAAACTAAATAAGGGAAACGGACAAAATTAAACATTTTTCTAATTTCAACTTTTTAAAATATAGGTCGGGATCAAATTAATTTTATTATCTTCTAGGTAGTTTTTAAATCTACTTATTTAATTTTAAATTTAAAGAGTTGGAAAAAGATGTTATATTTTTGTGCAATTTAAAAAAAATGAGTTTTACATTTAAAAAAAGTTTATTTTATTAGTTAAAAAGAAAACACGTAATCGAGATCACCTAGCTTGAATACTATTTAATTCCGGTGTCACGAAAAATGTACAGTATTCCAAATCGTATATCGTTAACGGATTATACATGTAAGTGTTCTGTTGTACTTCCACAAATACTTCACACTACTTTAAATTTGTAACTAATAATTTAATAATTGTAATTTAATTTAATAAGTTTATAATTCGATAAATACCCGAGTATCATTACATAAAAAAGTAAGGAAACTAGATACATTTAAATCTTATAATAAATGTTAATAAAAAGTGTTTTACTTTGCATAAAAAGCTGAACAAATCATGTGAAAATAATTTTTTTTTTTAAATTACACGAATTATTACAGTACAAAATAGGATAAGTGAATATTTTAATGAAAGCGACCGTGGCAGTGTGTCCGCTCATACATTTAACCTTCTGTAATTATCTCGGATTATAACATATAAATGAACGGTGTACTCTAGAAGGGAGAAAAGGAAGGAAAACGATGCATACGGCGCCTAAAGGCAGACCTTGTGACGTCACAGTGAAAGTTTTACGAAATATTGGGTTCCCGGATAGATAATAAAATTTAAATTTCACAAAATCTTTTATTTTTATCAGATATTTCGAATTTATCTACAAAATCTAATATTTAAAAGAAGATGGGCGTTTTAAAAAGGTACCTCTGCCCACATGGTAATCGGCCTTCCAGTGCGATGCTTGTGACCCAGTAATGCACAATACAGTAGATGGCCGGTCGCGTTACAAGTTACTCGACTAGCAGCAACTCGGTCGGGTTTGCCCACAAGGTTGTGAGGACAGCCTTTAAACTCTCTGGCAATAACTTCGTTTACGTTTTAAAAAAAACACAAGCAATACCTGACGCTAGTCAGTTATAAATACAAACAAACCTATGACTCATTCGAGAATTTCAATACATGATATTTATATCTACATTTTCACAGGTTGCTAAATCAAATATTAAGTCTTGTACGCGAGATAATCTCATATGTATACAGAAATATGTAAATCGCGTTAAAATCTACGCAAATAAAAAAGCACAAGACGCAAGGAAATTTTTTTAAAGTCTAAATAAAATAAAATGAATTTTAATTCACTTAAAAAGTAATTCATCTTTACATCATTAAATTTTAAAGCTTTCACCCAAAATTTTATTTTAAATTATTTAATCATAACTATTCTACAATTTCATGTAATCATGGATGATTTTATTATGGATGCTTTGCGATTTTTTAAATCCATATCCAGCCACCAAAAAACGTTTATTTTACTAAATTATATCTTATTTTTGGTCTTTTTTATAGTCGGGGATCAATTAACAACATGATTTAACGTTAGTGTCAGCTTAAACAACCGATATTAAGTAAACGGACAAACTGAGGATTAAAATATACGGATTAAAACAATAGATTTTGGATACACTGGTGTTCTTTGGTGGATGGTTTTAATTAACCATATATCTCAGGAATGGATAATTCTCAGGAATGGGTTTCTATGAATGAATTATATTCATACATATCCTCTGAAGTAATACAGAACGGTGGTTTCGAAGGGTAAACAGAAAGAAAACAAAAGAACGATTCCAATTGCGTAAGCCCTCCGGGCTGGTCTAGTGGTGAACTCGACATCGTAAATCAGTAGATTTCGAAGTTGAGAGTTCTAAGATTCAAATCCTAGTAAAGGTTTGGGTGTTGGGTTGCAATTAACCCCACATCTCAGGAATGATCGACCTAAGACTGTACAAGACAACACTTCATTTACATTCATACATATCATTCTCTAAAGAAATACCTTATGGTGGTTCCGGAGACTAAAAAGAATGAAAAAAAGGTTGCAACTGCGTAGTACTTTACAATTTTCGATCTTAAATTAAAGAAAATGATTTTTTTTTAATTATCGTTAATAAGATAAAATATTACCTGTGACTGTTCCTATGACGCAATCGTAGTTCAGTATTTTTTATCGAATAATGTTTTTAAGGTTTCTTGTATCAAAACCTTTACTTTATAAATATTTCTCACAGCGACGAATTTAAAAGAATGGTAGCCGATAACAAAAAGGGCGTTAAAGTGGAAAAAAAAAATTTATTTTTACTTTTAAATAACTTTATGAAAAAAATATTCACACAAACTTAATAAAATTCGTACGAAGAAATTTAAGTTCAAAATTGAAAAAAGAATTGTTGCACAATTCGCGCAATAAAACCCGCTTTTCGTTACTTTATTCTGTTTCGTTCCGACTCATTCTAATTAAAATTTTTTCAAAGAAAACGAATTAAGAGATAAGTAAGAAACACAAATAAGTAAACAATAAAGAAGCAAAATGAAATACAAATAGAAAAATTATATTAGCATACTGTAACAAGAAAATCAGCAATAAGTTAATAATTCAGACGTTCTCACTAATTCGCAGCCAGAAACCCACTGATTTTTAGAGTACAACACACAACATTCGTTTGATGAACCGGTAGACTCTACTTAAAAGCATCAAGTTTCTACTTAATGCAGTGACTTGCTGCACAAGCGCATGTGAAAAATACACCATCATACAGTCAATATAACCCTTAGATAAAGGGTCATCGTGCCTTCAAAATGAGTAACGCCACCTGAATACGCCTTAACAAAGTTGCTAACAATAGATGCCGAGATAAAGAAACATCAGCTTTCCGACTTGCAGCATTATAACGAACCACGCTTTTAATTTGTCCCGTTCAAATGTTTTCGATCGTAAATTGAGAGAAAATAAAAAACGACTCCATCAAACTTCATCAGATTTTCCCTTGAATAAACTTTAAATAAACTACTACAGCATATCTAAATTTCAATGAAATTAATCTAATAGTTTTGGAAATTTTTGAGCTACAAATTTTTATATATAAGCCTATAAATAAATATATAAAGAAACCAATTTAAGTGAATGGTATTTTCTTACTACTCATACCTCAAAACGTAAAAAAACTCATTTTCACCCCTCCACTTCCACCGTGTGACCGAAAATCGAAGGAAAGTCGGTTAGAAAATTAGTTGTCACAATCAGTGAACTGATCTAAGCCAAACTGAAAACGATACTACTTTTTGCATAATGGACACGGTTTCTATTTTCCAAAATTTCATCAAATAATGAGTATTTTTTAAAAAGTCACACAATTTTTGTAAAACTATCATTTTTTTCGTAAAATCTTTATTTTACTATATATTTTGAATAAATTTACACAAAATTAAAAAAAAACTATTCTTTGTATTTTATAAAAACGATTTATACCATTTAATACTTTATATTTGGATGTACGAGAGCTGTTTTTTTTAACCTCCAATGGGCTAAAAAAAAAAAAGACAGTGACCTAAGAAAACGATTTTATTACTAAAAGTTGAGTAGTATCTAACTTATCTTTCTACTTAATCGCCAAACAATTGAGGCATTCATCGTATCGTGAAACCAGCAACCCGATGCCCTTTTCAATGAAGTTTGCCACCAGTCAGAAAAGGTACATTCTTGACAGCCTACTGAAGTTCTTCGTTGGTGGCGAAGTGTTATCCGCCCAACCATGCCTTCAACTCTTGGAAGAGGTGAAAATTGCTACGTGCTACGTCTGGACTATACGGTGGATGGTCGAAAACGCTTGAAATGTTTGAGAAGGACTTGCGTGACATTGGCACAATGCGGTCGTGGATCAAAACCATGCCAGACGAGAGCATACCTCTTCGTTTGTTCAGGATCAATCTGTGAAGGCGACGTAAAGATTTGCAATAAACTTCCTTTGTTATTGTTGTCCTTTGCTCCATAAAGTCCACCAACAAGACACCTTTATGGTCCCAAAAAACTAGCCATTGTTTTCCGGCCTGTTTATAATAAATGTTATGTTATAAATGTAGAGGAACTTCAAGCTGTTATCAAATGAAAAGTCATTAACAGAAAAAGACAGCTTATTCGTATCAGTTTATCATTTAACACATTAAAATAGTGTTGTAATTTTATTCTCAAAGATTGTAGATTTATTAATTAAAAGTAGTAAAACAAAATAGTTCCTTCTGTCGAGTAGTCTACCGTTCGTGCAAAGCGAATACTTATTAGATGTAATAGCAATTTATTTAACTACTAGATATAAAGAGTGAATCTTTTATACCGAGAGGTACATCATCATATTGTTATGACTAACTGTAGAAAAAACAGATTTCATAAGACATAGGATAGAAATTTATAATGATTACAGGTAAAGAATTCAAAAAAATAATGAAGTGATGTTATATAATTATATTATGTATATTATGCACATCCTGACCCCGTAGGGGAAAACACCCTCCGTGTAGCAGTTTAGGACGTCACGCCACCCCCTCCGTACCTATCCCTTATGGACTTTATCGGAGGTCATCTTCAGGACCTCGACAAAAGGCTATCTAAGTCTTGTTCTTGTCTCGGTCAGGATGCTACCGATGCGAATACCACATGTGATATTCCCGTCCGTGTACTACTAGGGAGTTCTTTAAATAAAAGACATATCTACGTCGACTCTAACAGCTGAGTGACATGAAGGAACTGAAGTTAAAAACGCCACTACCTACCCGATAGGTTAGACACAAAACAACAAATAAAAAAAACCATAAAAATAAAATAAAATGTTTTGTTTAACACCACAAAAACATCAAACCTTATAACACAAAAACAACAAAATCAAAACACAGGAAAGACCAGGGGAACCTAAATTACCTCCACAATCCGTTCCCTTGCCAGGTATCCGATGAAATTTTCAACGATTAACCATTCGAACCGGTTTTTCCAATTCTTACGGAGATCTAATATCGACTCGATAATGTCGAACTGACAAATAGTCTCCGTACGCATAAGTTCGTATTTTGCGCATTCGTAAATTACATTATATGCGTCATATAGTTATCCACATTCTGAACACACACCTGAATCCACCAGGCGAGCCTGTCTCGGAAAGCGCCATGACCAGAAAGAAGTTGCGTCACATACTTGATAGGGTGAACCTAATGGGCGTACCTTAAATCAGCAACGTCTGGGAAGAGACAAGCTACAACGTCCACCCTCTGCCCCATCTCATCTTGCCTAATTTAAAGCATTGTCATGCCGTTCTATTTCGCGAATATTTTCTGAAGTCAATTCAACTTCACACTTGTGTTTAACAAATTACTGTTTGGAGGATACTTCCAGCTATGTTAAAAGAAGGGTATTGTTAAATTCCTGTTTGAATGAGGCGACAAGGATCCTGTACTTACTTCGTCGTATAGGCCCTTGACGTTACTGTTGTTTATTGGATTTACATATCATCCTCATTCATCCTCTAAAGTAATACCTTACGGTAGTTCAGGAGGCTAAGCAGAAAAAGAATAACCTACCGGATTGTTCTACTGATTAAACTCGTCATCGCAAATCAGCCGATTTCGAAATCGAGAGTTCTAAGGTTCAATTCCTAGTAAAGCCAGTTACGGATTTGAATACTATATAGTGGAAAGCGGTGTTCTTTGGTGGTCGGGTTTCAATTAACCGTAAATCTCAGGAACAGTCGACCTGAGACTGTACAAGAATACACTTCATTTACATTCATAAATAACATCTTCACTCATCCTCTGAAGTGATACCTTACGGGAGTTCCGGAGGCTAAACAGAAAAAGAAAGTTGACGATTAACACTAGGTAGTGAATTATTGGACTTCGTTGGAAAGATGGTTGATGGTTGAAAAATGGACTTCGTTCGAAAAATGATTTTTTCTGTTTTCGGTACTAGTTATAGGTCTAGTTGGTCCTTTCAAAACGCTTTCGGTTTCAAAAAACTGTTTTTATGACTTACGTATGCTTCTATCGCTCGGAAAATTTTTACAACAGACACGTATAATTTCTTTATACTATAATCACTGATTTTTTTGTTCAAACCGGTACACGGACTGTGTTTTTTCTTGCAGTGACGCCACGGTACTGAAAGACAGCTCGGCCTGAGCAGCAACCTAACACGGTCACTATTTGGCGGAGAATGCGATAACTAAAAAACTGCTGTCGCTTCAGTATTACGCATAAAACACTGAGTGTTGCAAAATAAAGACTGTATATATGTTCCTGAAACCTCGGAATTCTTTTTTCGGATCCCTGGTATTTAAAATAGTCATCGATATCCGTGAACACAGTTTTTTATTAAATTTCAGCTTTACAAAATCCGTAATTTGTCCATTTATATTAAAAAAAAAATAAAAATATATATATACATATATTATGTGTTTCTACAATTGAAAATTGCCGCCTAGCGATAATTTTGTAGTATTTTTTATTTAACACATTTTTAAATGATTATAATCGGTATAGCTTGAAGAAGATTTACTGATTAATAAATGTTTACGTACACGGGTGTGCAAAACACATGACACATACGGAATCATTCAGTAGGTGTACGTGTCAGGTAGGTGTTTGTTTTTTCTTTAAATTATAAATTTCAGTTGTTACTTATAATGTTAATTTAGTATTAATTATTATTTTTAATACAATGATGAAACCGTGCACGTCTAATGCTGGGGAGAAGAGGAAGGAATAATGAATAAATAAGAAGTGAAATACAAAGAATGATGATTATGATGTAAATTATTTACAAGAGCTAATAAATATGTACAAACTGGTGAAAATCTATTATATATTTATCATAAATGAAAAAACAGAGAATCTCTGCATCAAACTGTAAAATTAATTATTAATTTCAGGGTTTTTTTAGACTTATTTATAAACAAATAAAATAAATCGTAATAAAATAATAGAATAAAGTGGGAAACATAAGAAAAACTATTATTGACAATATTTAAAATATAAAAGTTACTTGAATAAATTTCAAATAAGATAAATTTTTCGAAAAAAATAAATATTAGAGATTATAAATAAATAAATTAAATTCAGAGATTATTGTAATTGTTTTGTGTGAAAACAGGTGCTTTTTATCATAACAGGAATTAATTTTTATTTATTTCAATTTTGTGGATTTGTTTATTCCTGTAGTCTTTTTTCATTTTTTTAACTCTGACCATAAACTCGCAAAAAAAAATCAAAAATATTCTTCCTATTGACAACTAATAATGATTTATTTACCATTGCCCTGGCTTAATTTAGACATTTTCAAAGTAATGATTTTTAAGTTAATCGCCCTTATCAAAAATTACAGCTATTTCATCCATAAATCGCTATTTAAAAAAATTATCGAAACCATGAATATACTTTCTTATTGTTAGAACGGTGGCTGGTTTACTCATCACCTTGTCCTTGGCTGAATCTTCAAGTTTTTAAGTTAAATTATGGCTCTTATAATAAAACGAGTATACCATGTATCACCACGCGCACCAGTTTGTCCGGAATGACGGTTGCAAAAATAGCCTGCTCGTTGTACATGTACATGTCAAACAGGCGCTTTTTACGAAAAATGTTCTCGTAGCGGATGGTACGGTTTTAGAGGTCATACAATCGATTACATAAATCGAAGACTGATTATCGGAAGTGTATTCTGGTTATTATCCGTTTCGGAATGACAGCTATTCTTCAACCTCTAGATATCTATGTAAACCGACCGTTTAAAATCGAACTCCGTAACCAGTACAAAAACTGAATTCCCGACACGACGCACGAGACTTGACACGAGCTTTGTAAGATTCCTTACAAGGCTCTTGAATAAAGAAATGTTTTAAGAGTTACTTTTCACGTTTCAAATAAACATAACATCAAATTGGGTTAAAAAAAGAAAATTAAAAAGATTACTTTTCTCAAAAAAAAAAAAAAACAAAAAAAAAAGAGTAACGAAATCTATTTCATATAAAAATGAATGTTCATATAAAAATGAATGTATGTCTCTTGTGCCTTTCTAAACCGTTCATCCGATAACGATGAAACTTTCGGAAATGGTTGGACGCATGCCAGGGAAGGTTTCTGAATTAGTTTGAAACCGCTAGGTGGCGTTGGAGTCGAGATATTTCGAAAAATTGTACTTATGGTCCGATTTAGCTCATATTCAGAATACATATTAGTTTCATGAAAAATATATTTTTACAAAAAATGGACCTGCTAGGTGGCATTGGGATCGAGATATTTAAAAAAATTTTGAGATTTTTGAGATTTGGTTCATATTCAGAGTACATATATATTAATTTTTTTTTAATCTCCCGAACCATCGTTAGGTATATCTTCAGAGGATGAGATGAACGATTTGTAGCGTGTATGAAAATGGCATGCCTGACTGGGATTCGAACAAGGGACCTCCGGATGAAAGGCCGAGACGCTAACATTCGCGCATGGAAGTCGGTCCGAGTATATATTAGTTATATTAGATACGTGTTATAAAAGAAACATTTTTGCAAAAACTATACCCGTTAGGCGGCGCTGGTGTCGAGATATATACGAAAACAAATATAAAAACAGACTTTCTTTTATATATATAAAAGGCAATGTTTGTATGTGTGTCCGCTATAGACTAAAAAACTACCGGACCGACTTAGCGCGCGGTATTTTGCAAAATGGTCCACGTTGTCCGGAGAAGGTTTAAAACTACTGAAATCCTCGATCTGACCGGTAGAAAGAAAATTAGGGATATTTTGAACAGACTACTGTGTTTAGAGAGTAGTTTGAATTAAATCCGATAGGTAGTGCTGTTTTGAAAATTGTATTTACATTCTGACTTAAAGTGAAAGGTTAAATTTTGTGAAGTTCCGTAATGTTTTGTAAGTTTCTTAATGTTCAGTATTAATCATGATGATTTTGCAGCCGTATCAACTTACAATTGTGTTCAGTTTATCTACCTATATATATATATATACTCAAATCTAGCAATATCGAAGCATTGCCAGTTCTGCAATAGAAAGACGGGAATAAAATAAGCCCGCTCTGATTTTTTCTGCCTTTGTTCTTATTATTACTATACTTAAGAGCGTTAATTATTGAAATATTCTCTATGTTAATAAAAACATCAGTAGAAAACAAATAGTTTCTCATCTTTTGAAATAATATACATAAAAATAATTTTTTTTTATTATTGAAAAAATAAACATTTATGACATGTTATATAGTCCGGGTCAATCTTAAAACAGCCCAGCCGAATCAAGACCTAGGTCAATGACCGATGGGGGCGTGTCGAAAATTTATTGTAAGAAACTGGAAATACATTTCTCATTGCCAATTTGCCTCAGGCTCGTTTCATATGAACTGTGAACTATAGATATTATATATGTGCTAAAATATTTATAATAAACTAATACTCTTTCAATAATGTTCAGTGATAACGGTTAACTCGATTCAAAAGAGAAAAAATTTTAGTTAAACCTTATTGTTCGTAAATCGTTAAACATAAGGTCTTAAACAATTCCTCAACGTCATATAAACACATTCAATATTTAGTAGCAGCTATTCAAATAGTTATTCGAAAAGTATGAAAAAGTTCATACAAATTTCACATTCGAAAAGTATTCTAACTAACGTGAAGCGAGTACGCTCTCGTAACAGGCTACGGAAATATCTTCTTTCCTTTAAAACCATTTTCGATCCATTAATTAAGTGAAATTACATTATGAAACTAAATAATAATCGGTAATTAAAGCAGCGGAAAAACCAAAGTAGTAACATTTTCAAAACTACCTTACTAAAACAGAATATCAGAATTTTTAAACATTTTTTAAACGACAGGTCAATACAATTCGTTTTTAAATATACTTAAGAAAACTGTTTTTTTTTTTAAATATAGCTCTTAGTTAAATAAAAAACTACAAACTTAATTACAGGAAAAATGTGAAGAAAGAAGAGTTAAGAGTAATTTGTTTTTTGATTTCATATGGTTTCTTTATGCAAATTGTAACTCGTATCGATAAGATGGAAAATAAAAACTTTTCGTATAGTAAAACACTATTAACCGTGTAGGAATTCGTGTTCTATAACTTCAAACCGTAATATTTTCTTGAGATAGATTTGTTAAGTTATTTTTATTTGAATAAATTAAAATTTTTTACATCGAGTCGATTAATTATACGCTGATAATTTATTTACTGGAAAAATTCCAGTTTTTCTGGAAAATTAATTTATTTTTTTAATAAAGTTAGAGGAATTTTATAATATACATAATAAATTTTAAATAATTTAAAAAAAGGAAATCGTTGGAATTTATTTAAGTAATGTTTATTTATTTTTTTAATATCACAGATTCCCTTAGATCGTGTAAAATTACTTTTGTGCTTTGATTCACGATGCCGTCTGTCATTTCTATATAGGATAAGAATAGCGATGTTAGAGGGGGTCTGGAGGCGATGTTTTTAACCGCCTCCACTGGTTACTTGTATAAATGCATCGCGGTGACGACTCTATACGCCTTCGCGAAGTAACCGCCCCCGTATTAAACTCGCTAATGTCAGCGGTGGAGGCTCTCGTATCGGCTAATATAATCGGAACTGCAACGTGTTCTTGAGTGTTTTACCCCCACCAAACTATTAGTACAACAGAACTAACTCTTTGATTCAGTGTTTCCTGTACCCCACGCGATCTATTTATTTTTTATACTACGTCATATGTTGCGTATTTTCATCTTCTTTATCTTCGCCCTTTTATTTTAATAGGTTTATCATATTGATGACGTCATAGATCATAGTAATTTTTATTAATTATCTTGTCCTTTGAATTTTATTTGAGATTTGCTCGTAAAAAATATTTATATTTATAAACAAAAGTCCGACTAATTGATTTAATTTTAAGCGTTAAATTTCAAAGGTTTGGTTAACTAAATGACAACGAATGAATTATGAGAAACGATTTACACGTCGATAATATAAAAGTTCGAGTCCGCTTAAAAGAAAACGTATGGAAGCTTACGTCTCGGTATGCCTGCCAATATTTCCTGAGCGTACAGTCAGTTATTAAATAATTAGAATAAGGTAAGCGTTTGGAAATAACTCAAAATAAAAAATGATTTAGGTAAACATTTATCCAAATAACTCCATTATCGGGTGAGCAATAAGGCTTAAATCTTATTTTACTGGCTTCTTATTCCTTACAATACTTTCAATCGCTGATTAAATCGTGTTTCTGTAAATGAGATTTAAAACCAAGACTGAATTTTATTTTGATATTTAATTTAACAAAGACGGGTTAAATTTTCTTGTGATGCCTCAAACATTTGTATGCGATACAAAATGTACAGTTAAACATTCCGATAATAATTTCCTGCAGAGGACGTAGTTTTTGTAAAAAAACTTTCACGTAATATGAAACGGAACGGTTTAAATCTTAATAATACTAGTAGACATTTTCTAACAAAAAATCGCTTTTTGACTATCACTTTAAATAATTTTTTTTAATTACTTGTTTATCAACACTATTACTAAATGTGTACAACCCCCCCATTTAATTTTAATTATTTTTTGATGATTTTGCTATATATATTGCTTCCCGTTCAACAGCCACAGCAGAGAGACTACTACAGAATACAATATCTCGCCTTGAAGCTTGATCTAAGGTTACCGGCTTCACCTTTTCACCCGAGAAAACTAAATGTATAGTATTTTCCCGGCTCCGGGACCCTTCCATTCCGCAAATATTTCTAAACAGAGATCTAATAACTGTATCTCCTGACATCAGATTCCTAGGATTAGTTTTTGATAGCCGCCTTACGTGGGTGAAACACGTCAAAGAATTAAAAGAAAAATGTTTTAAACTTTTAGATATGCTTCGAGTCCTCAGCAACACAAATTGGGGAGCCGATCGGTCAAGTATGATACGCTTTTATTTTTCCTTAGTTCGTTCCCGTTTAGATTACAGTTGTGTCGCTTACTCTTCAGCGCGTCATACTGTACTTTAAAATACTGGATACTGTACATCATTCTTTCCTTCGGCTTGCCACAGGAGCCTTTAAATCAAGCCCTGTCGTAAGTTTGCTTGTTGACTGTGATTAGCCATCACTTTGGGACAGACGGGACCAACTTTTAATATCCTACTTTGCCCATCTGAAAGGTCAGCCAAATCATCCTGCATTTAACTCGGTTCTTGGGAATCCTAATTTAGGCAAATATGAAAATCATCCACGTTGTATTGCTCCTGTAGGCGTCCGTAACTGTCGTCTATTGCACCTTCTAAATGTTGGCTCACCTTCAATTTTTCCAACATATCCGTGCTCTTATCCTCCACGGAGAATCAATCTTCTAAATTTCATATTTGACCTAACGCCTTGTAATAAACAACTTACACCAGCTATTGTCTTCCGGCAAATATTTCAAAATATGCAGTCGAAGAGAATCTCAGATGCAATAATGTACACTGATTGATCGAAGCAAGACCATACCGTAGGTTGCGCATTTGTAGTTAATGATAGACCATATATGTTTGGTCTGCCCGGTATCACAAGTGTATTTACTGCTGAACTGTACGCCATAAACTAGTCTCTAAATATCGTTAACCCCACGTACCGCCATATTCTTATTTGTAGTGCCTCGTACAGTGCTCTCCAAGCTCTAGAAAACTTTTATTCCAGACATCCTATCGTCATAGAAATATATAACGCAATCGGCGATTTGATCCATAGCAACACACGAGTGAGTTTTTGCTGGATTCCTAGCCATGTGGGGATTCTGAGAAATGAATGTGCGGATTCCGCAGCTAAGTACGTGTGTAGTCAATCGTGTTTCACTGCACGTGTTACGACATGCGACTTTATCAATCATCTAAAACTCACTCTTCGCGCAAAGTGGCAAAACGACTGTATAGCCACAGTCGATAATAAACTACGCCATATTTAAAGTACAGTGTTGCCATGGAACTCCTCGCACAGAATCATTCGCCGAGAAGTAGTCCTTTGCCGATTTCGGATAGGTCATACTAGAAGCACTCACGCGTACCTGATGTCAGGAGAGAATCCACCACTCTGCGTAAGATGAGGTTGCCGCTTAACTGTGCGTCATATCTTGATGGACTGCGTTTGTTATGTGGCCTTACGTCCAAATTTAAACTGCCTAGTAATTTTCGTCACATCCTGGGCAACGATAAACAAGTGGTGGATCGACGAGTATTTACATTCCTACGACGTATACAAACGTTTAGTAATATTTAATACATATATATTCGTAATTTATGTTTGAAATCCGTGAGGAGGCTCGTTACAACCCTCACGGATTGTGTTGAATATTTTTTGTCGTTTTTATTTGTACATTTTATAAAGAGTTATGTGATATTAGTTTTAAGTTTTAGTGCAGTGTTTTTTTCTTCCCCTTTTTTTTTAATTTTAAGTTTTAGGTAATATTTTTAATTATTTCTAGTAGTAGTTTTTAGTTTTTCACGTGATATTAGTATAAGTTTTAATCTGTTAGGAGGCCTTTACACCTCTTACAGATTTTTAAAGAAATTGTGATTGTGATATTAGTTTTAAGTTTTGTTTACCATTTTTAAATTTTAACCTCTTTTTAGCTTTAAACATTTTTTTTTTATCTGTCATAATAGTTGTAACTTTTTTTGTAATAAAAGTAGTTTTTAATTTGTTTTCTATCGTTAATTTTATTCCGATGATAACGTGAAGACGTTTTTCGCCTTCAAAAAACACCAACAAAAAATAATGAAAAGTATGTATGTACAGCTGTTTCCGCCCTGGACGTGGAACGTAGATGGCATGTTCCGGATGTAGGGATTATCTACCTCAGGGCATTATTATTATTATAATTATATTATTATTATCGACATCAGAAATCGGCGATTGCTGATGTCCACGGTGCATTCCGTCCTGTTATACGGGGCGGAAATGTGAGCCCTGGCATTGCAGTTCGAAAGAAACAGGATGCGACTAGCCCAGGTACAACGCACCGCAGCTTTGCAAGTCGCTTCCGCGTATTGGACGGTTTTCGAGCCTGCAGTACTGGTGGACGCCGGAGTCACACCCATTGCTCTTTTGAGAAAGAAGCAGCAGGCAGCCTACAGGAGGCGACGGACAGGCGAAGATCGGGAGACCATCGCCAAGGGAACGGAATCAAACATTTTTCGTATGGCAAGAGACCTGGGACCACGAGACTAGAGGACGATGGACCGCAAGGCTTATCCCTCAAGTCAGACGTGGACGGAGCGGCGGCATGGAGAGGTAGAGTACTATTTGACCCAGTTTTTAACGGGACACGGGTACTTCCGCGCTTATTTCTAGGGAAAACACCATCCCCTGACTGCCTCTACTGCCCTGGTGTACGGGACGACGCCGAGCACACCTTTTTTAAATGTGCTCGGTGGGCAGCAGATCGAGGGATACTAGAAGCAGATCTCGGAGCACTGAGCCCTCAAAACGTGGTTGAGGTGATGCTCCTTAACCTGAGCAGCTGGGAGAAAGTGGCTCGATTCGTCGGCAGCATTCTCAGGACGAAAAAGGATGATTTGGATAGTCCTGGGAATTAAGAAGCTGCCTTCTCAGGCTAGTACAGGAGGACTCGACCTGAAGTAATGTGATAAATGGTTCTGGATCGAGTCCTGGTAGAACAAGGGGTGGTTTTAATCGGTAGTCTGTTGATGGTGATTGAAAATACCATGACAGGATACAGCCCCACACTCTGAGCGTAAATGCATTTACACCTCCTGGATGATGGATATAAAGAGAGAGAAATTTTGTAAACTAGAGGACGTGTACACAAATTAAGATCAGAACAATTACATCAAACTAAAGAGCGATTAAATGATTGGCAACAAAAAACAAACAAAATGATGATCGACTCCGACTTAGGGAGAATACTGTCCGACAATATCAGAGGAGTAATGAACTAAAAGATGCAATTTATTAATGATCGGGGCGTATATGCCTCAGTGTATAAGTTCTTGTGACAGTCTATTTTTCAGTTCTCTGTAGTTAACGTTAATGAAGATAAAATTAAACAAACTTTCCAGAAAAATTAAATAGAAATTAAACTAGAAAATTCAAAAACAATACGATTCTAAATTATAATGTTCAATTAATATTAAATAATCAGATGTTTCACTAAATCTATTACACATACATATATGTAATAATGCAGTACTTTATAATAAATACAGCTTTGCATTATTATACACTTATAATAATGCATAAGTCGAATTTTATGGATATTGATTTTTAATACTTTGGTATTGTCAGGTATTTTCATGTGTTTACATTATTTTCTCTTAAATATCAGGGCTCTTTACACCCAATAAGTGTTTCTTGTATTCAATGTTAGAAAACGTTTGTAACGTTTTGTGTTTGTTTAGTGTTTTTAAAGAAATGTTTGTGTTTAAAAAAGCTTTTGGAAATGAAAGCTTCTGCTCAGTAGCGATTTTGAGAATTGTCTTCTCTTCTTTGAAGGTTGGGCAATCTCGTGAGCATGCTGTATGGGACCCTACGCAGTTCGCACATTTTTCGTCTTGTAAGCAATTAGTGTCTTTGTGGCCTTCGTTAGTGCATCGAGCTCAAATCTCGATTTTCGGGCAAGATGTTGTAGTGTGCCCATGTCCTTGGCATCTGAAATAATGCCGTGGGTTAAGTTATGATTGGCCTTACTCGTACCGATAGGTAACCCACTCTAATCTTCTCTGGTGGCATCGGAAGATTAAATGTTAATATAAGAGAAGGCGTAGGTTCTTCCGTTTCGTTTTGCCATTTCATTATCCGTTTAACTTCTACAACATCTTGCGTTTGAAATTCATCAGCTATTTCCGTTGTGTCCATCATAAGGTCCCTCAAAAGATCACTCCTCGGCTTGTGTTGAGTGTCTTGTGGCATTCCGCACTAATATTTATATTGCACATGTTACGGAGACGTAAGATAGATCGACTCTGCTCATCACTACATGTTTCGATTAGAATTGATCCGTCTCGCAACTTTTTAACGTTTTTCGGAGAGCCGCTTGAACCCATAATAACTTTATTTATCAGGAAAGGCGAGACATTACGGAGGAAGCCACCTTCCTGGCTGTTCCTAAGTACCACAAATCTGATATTTTTGCTTTTCAGACTTAAACTGTCACTACTCAGATTTCTGTTTTCTTCATAATTGTTGTCCTCGTCCGACAACACCGAGCGAGGCCTTTTTACAAGACTTTGATTTTTTGTGGTTTTTTCAGATGGACCACCAACCACCATAGGGTTTATTTCTGAACAACTAATTTTGTTCCCACGAGAACCAGCGATGTAACGGACCACTCAAGGTCGAACCCGAACCGAAAGGTATCCCACTTTTATCTTTTCTGGTGGTACCGGAAGATTGAAAGTTAATATAAGG
>JAAAKQ030511678.1:0-19638 GCA_010016005.3 Zanna intricata
AAGACGACTCCCGGTAAAGCCCCTCAGGGCTAGGAACGGGAGGGGTGGTGTGGCGACCGGAATCGTCACTTGGTGGGGGTGTCTTCCCCTATGGGAGTTGGGATACATTGTAGACAGACATCAAAAAAATATTTTTTTTTACAAGATAGAAAATATTTTACCTCTGGTGGCAAGGTGGCCATTGTAAAATAAAAATGTATTTTACAAAACAATATAGTATTCCAAAATCATGCAAATAACTGAATAAAGTTTTATTATTTTATTTGAGTGCAATAAAAATTTTATATAATAAAAACTGCTTAAATGTTTCAGGTATATTTCAAAAAGCTGAAGCACTATACCATTTAGGAGATTTTGAACATAGCCTGATGTACTATCATCGAGGTTTACGTATCCGGCCAGAGCTAGAAGGATTTCGTCTTGGAGTTCAAAAAGCACAAGAAGCTATTGAAAATACAATAGGAAGTATGAAAAAATCCTTAGTAATAATCTTAATTCATGTAATTTAAGTTAGTTTACGTGAAAGTTTTTTGCTATTTTTATTATATATTTTGCCAAAATCTATTTATAATATCTTATTCAACAGTACTTTAAAAAAAAAAAAACATGGTTAACTGTACTATTTTTAGTTATAAAAAATGTATGTTTGTACTCGTAGAGATACAAATTTATATATGTATAAACAAATACATACATACACAAACTCATAGTCACGTAACCTAAAAGAATGCTACTCTAGAGTAGCGTTCTTTTTGTTTGTTATTTCTAGCAAGGGAAATATTTTTCTGATTCTATATCAGACAAAGTTAAAACGCAGATCACATGACTCATATCAATATCATATGAGTCATACCAATAATTTTGTAGTGGTACATGAAGCATGCCATTATCACAGGATCATTGTATACTTATTGTGCAATATTTTTTAATTACTCGATCTTTTTTTGAATCGCAGAATATTTTTATCGATAATCTTAATAACCGAGATGTATCAAGTAAACCTACTACTTTTCTTTTAGTTTAGATTTTGAGAAATAGAAAATGTAGCTTATTGAAAATATAGAGGTCATCCATCAGAGTTATATGACAGTTGCACAACATTCATCAGCCAGCCATTTTTATGTTCTTCAGGAAAGTCACTCTGGAATCTCTCAACATACTGGATTTTTTATCACACTTGTTCAGAAGGCTAAAAAAAATTCAATATGCACATTTTGAATTTAAGAACGGCAAGAACTTGTTGAACTGACTCTAATAAATGACTTAAGAACTGTAGGTGGCTCAAATGTTTCATTTGAGGTAGTGGGCTTGTTTTGAACAATTTTTTTTATTTAAATGGAGCATGGTTACTTCTTTCTGGGTACATAATAACAAACATAAGATGGTGCTCCATCCCACATTGCCAAACCAGTGACTGTTTATTTTTCATGGACTATGACTTCTACAGTATCTGAATCATCAAACACCATGTTTTTATTGAAAGGTTCATCTGTTTTTAAAAACAACCTTTTGATGAATGAAACAACAACTATGGATGAATTGAAAGAAAATATCAAAGATGTACAAATATCAAAGATTAGTATACCTCTACTCTAAGGAAAGATGAACATGAAAAAAGTTTCTTCTTTTTATGTGAATCCACAATGAATATTTGCTTCTGTATACAACTGCAGTAGTTTGCTTGACTGTGATTAAATTTTCTTCTTTGCTAATTACATTAGTGTTTCTGTTTGGTCCACTATTTTAAGCCTCCTTTATCCCTGCAATTCATATAAATGATTGTAGTATATCCTCCATGTAATGTTTTTGAAGATAAACATGTTTCACATTAATAAAATAATCTGCATGCATCACTGTTTTGGATATTCATTAACTTAAGAAAGCTACTATAGATTCAAACTTAAATGTGAGAGAGAGGGAGAGAAATATTTCTGTATATTTTGCAATTAAAAATTTATATTTTATGAATTCATCGGTATATCTGTTATTTCTCCCAGAAATTCTACATGAACAACACATTATTCATTTGGTCCAGAACAATCTTCAGAATAAACAATACCTTTTAGCTAATGTTTTGTTTTTAATACTAAATTTCACTAACATGAGCATTGTTTTTTATTAAAATATTGTGGTTATGATGCATAATAATCTTTAATTTTTTTTTTAGATATAATAACATAAAAATTATTATTTTAAGATATCTGATCAACAGTACATGAAAATTTATAAACCTAATGTTAATTTTTCATTGGTCTGTAAACAATATTTCTCTGAACACTTCCCAATAAAGTACATTTATAACTATATTTTTTATATAGCCCTTTTCTTTTTGTACAATACAGTCAAATTAACTATAACAAATTTGATGTAATATGTAATGCAAAATTTTTACACTATGATCCAGTTTTATATACGCACAAAATACAAGTATCTGATTTATAATGATTTTTCTTGTAACTCTTACATCTAGTTTATTTTTTAAGTTCATACATTCGAAAAGTAATTATAAATTTATATAAATTCAATTATGTTGAGAGACTATATTCCACGCACTGAGAGTAGTATCTTCCATAAAGGTTGATAATCCTACCCTGTATGGAATTAGCTTACTCGAGCCAGTCAAGGTGGTGATTTTGAGATGAGAAGTTGTGTCTGGTTCTTTGTTGTTTATTGCCTTTGAAAGATTGAGACTATGTCTTTCCATGCACAATTACAATAGTGTTAACATTAGAAATGAATATTTCTCATTGAATACACACAGACAGTAAAATACCAGTTTTTAATTAGATTTCCAGATACACTGATTCCTACTTGACTTAATGTGAATGCTAATCAAGAAATTTAGGGATTAGGATTAATGAAGGATTATGAGCGAAGTAGTAGACCACCAATACTCAATGAAGAAAAATTTCAAAATATATCATTTGGTATGCAACATAGTCCTAAAAAGTCCATGGGAAAAGTGGTCCAACAGAAAATCTCAGTGTTGCAACATCACAAGGTATTTAGTAAGAAGCTAAGTCTCACCCTATATAAAGTGAAATCAGTTCTTAATTAATTGGCATTAGACTGGAAAGTGAATATATTACTGTGAATGGTTTCAATAGTATATAACAGATGATATTTTCAAGTATGTTTTCCATACTGAAGTGGTATTGTTCCATTTATCAGGATATGTGCATGCACAGAACTCATCTTTATGGTCTACCAACAACACACATAACATAAATGAAATTCTTCTACATGATCAGAAGATTAGGGCATGTATTGCAATAGTCAGGAGAAGAATATTCAGCTCATTATTCTTTGCAGAAAAATAAATTCAGCTCATTATCGTTATTGTATTATATTCAGCTAGCTAACAGAGATCAAAGAATTAAATAAGTATATTACTTTTTTTAGACCATTACAAATAAAACATGAAATTAAAATATTTTTTATTTTACATTTCCAAAAACTTATTCTGTTGATTTATTGTTCTGATTGTTGTATTTTTTTAAAAGTATACATATCTGGATAAATGTAAGAAATTAGGGCAACCAGGAATATGAGTTGTTAATGGAAGTTAAAGAAGCTTGGCAGAAAAAACCAAGAGCAACAGAAATACCTAGAAAAAATAGAAATTACATTATTATAAAATTAATGCTTGGATTCAACAAGGCTGTGCATACAGCCAGGCAGTCATAATTAATTCAAGAGGTTTGTGAAAATTGAATCATTTCTACAGGATTTTGGTTACCTTTTTCTCTGGACTTAAGCCCATTGGATTTTTATTTCTGGGTTATTGCAAAATATAAATTTTATTGAGAAAATCCCTACAGTCTCCAGGAACTTCAAATTGCTATTGGTGATTTCACCAAAAAAATTTAACATGAACAACCTGTGAGAATCTTCAACAAGAAGAAAAATGCTTGCAGATATTTTTGGATGTTCCATTTCAAACTAAGGTATCAATGTTACGCATTGTTATAGTTATTTTTCAAACATCCTGTAGCTGCCTGGACGTACAATTTAAAATGTATAACTTTCAATATCAGTAGTTCTAACTAACTTTGAACAACCACATCCATTCTCTTCCTTTAACTTTTGTATTCCAAATGACTTTCAGTAGAAAGTCATTTGACTTTCTACTGAAAGTGAAAGAATTTGAAAGTGAAACTATGAAGTAGTCTACAGAGATGAAAAAGAAGGCGATTTGTCTTTTGTTTTATAAATAGTACACTCTATGAATAAAAACTAATAATAACGATGAGAATGTAACAGGAAGCACTGTGTACAATGACAATTAACTGATGATTTATTAACTAATTACAAAAATAATTAAAAAGTAATCTTGTATTAAAATATGCAATAAAAATAGAAATTTTATTTGTTTTAGCTAAAATAACTTCAAATATTACACATCAATCTCCACAAGGAAAATTATCATTAGTTCCTAAAGCACCGCCCCAAAGTGATACAACTAACAGAAGTAAAGCAACTGATACAACAGAGTCTGAGAAAAGATCTGAGAGTGGAAGCGCAAGCACCAGACGATCAACTCCTCCTAATAATGCAAGCAAAACATTATTTAAGGATAATAATGAAATGAAATTAAAAGAAGAAGCAGAGAGAAGAAAAACTGACAGACATTTGCTGGGAGAACTATCAGTTGATAAACATTATCTAGAGGAACTTCTCAAACATCCAGGTACAGTATTCTTTCTATATTATGAAATATAAAATTGTATTAAAAAAAAAACCAGAAGTTTTAAACTACTGCCAATCTCCATGTCAGAATGTTAGCATTTTAATCTTCCATCCATAAGTCTTGGGTTTGAATCCCACTCAGGCATAGCATTTTTCATGCACTACAAAATTTCCATTTCATATTCCCAAAGCACAAACTTTGAGATTAAGTGGACAATTAATCATAAAAAACCTTAACATTTTTATGTAGTTAATATATTTAGCAACACCTATATCATTATACTATTATTATACCTGCATATACTTGTATTTAGTAGGTTATTCCATACTTTATTCAAAATTGTTCCAGATTTACTCTTGATGAGTTGTAAAATTCATGGCTACAATTTTTATTGTACATCTGAAATTATATATATAAATAAAAGTCTAGTGGTGGTTCTGCAAATCTGTTTCTATTTCACACAAAAACTGTTCAACTAATTGAGCTGAAAATTTACTTGAACATAGTTTTTATACCTAGAAAGAAACATAGAGCTACTGCCATTTCAAATGTTTAACTGTTTCGAGATGGTAGCCATTTTAATATGGCTTGTGGTAGTAACCAGATTATGTCCTTTCCCAGTATTCAATTTTACTGTGGTCAATCAAATTGAATTCAGAAACCATTCAAAATAAATCTTTTTAGAAAAAAGGCAGGCAGTCTCTTTGTCTTTTTCAATATATCTTTTGGTTATGCTTTAGTAGTGTGTTTACTTTAAAGCTCCTTTAGTGATGTATTGGGTCAACCAACATGCCACTGCACTGTTACTATGTATGTGATGCAATACACTATGACTGGTTGCTACTGTGCAAGTGCCTTCAGTTACTTGACTACACTTTTAAGATGGGGGACTAAACTATTCCAAAAAACTGCAATTTCTGAAGAAATTACAATACACTGATAGTTTTTATAAACTGAACAGGCTTTTTTATTTATCAGTATTATTCTCGCTAGCATGAGGATAATGAATTCAGCACGGTTCCAAGGAACAGATCATCCTGGCTACACAGGAAGACCGAGCAAAATGAGTTTTGACTGGCTAATATTTTCTTATAACGCAGTGCCATAGTGTTACAAAAATTAAACAATAAAGAATAATTTTATGACCTTAATTATGAACATTTTTATCTGTAATTCTGTACATTCTCAATTCCATTTCTATCAGAGATATACAAAATATGTACATGTCTATAAAATAGTCATATTAAAAAACAATACATGTAAATATAACAACATCCAGATAACAAATCATAGCAATTAAAATATATTATAAGATTGTGTTGTAGTACAAGATTTTTATAAAAATTATTATAACTCCCCATATATATTGAAATCCACAAAATAAGTTTATAACTGATTAAAGTGATAAACATTATTAAATTTTTATGTTAATAATATTTTGTTGATATTATTTCATTTTTATATTTAATAGTAATATTTTATTGATATTATTTCGTTTCTGTATTTAATAATATTTGTTAATATTATTTCATTTGTGTGTTAATAGTATTTAAATAACTCAATCTTTGTCTAGTGTAACCGAATTTCGAACTTGCTAGAAACTTATAGAGAGATTGTACTAGAAAGAGTAAAGTTGTATCTTTGTTTGAAATATCATTTTTACTTAAGAATGAATTTTTATTTGGCAATTGACATTTAAAAAAGTTTAGTTCTGTAATTAAAGTAATTATATTGTTTAGAGTTAATTGTATTTATAAATAATGAAGATATTTGTAATAGAAGCAAATAGAATATTCTAGTCTTTTCTAGATGGGCAGCTAACAGGATATAAACGGGTTAAGGGACCTATGTATTGGTTCATTTGTGTGATGTGTTACGAAAGGTTCGCTGCCTCTGTAGTCTGCGCAAAGTTTAAATTTGTTTCATGTAGATTTTGTTAAGCGTTGTAAGTGTTGTTTGTTTGTTTTGTTGTGTTAAATAAATTATTGTGAGAAGGCTTGATATCGTATTGGTTATTTATACGAATCATGTTCTCACTATAATTGGCGACCATGATAGTATTGTTAAATAATGGAGGGAACATTGTTACATACAAATCATTCGCTCACATCAATTGAAGTTTAAGCTTAAATAGCTTTAGAAAAGTCACAATACTTATTTAATGATGAAACAGTTAAAAAAAGTGAAATTAAAAAAAAATAATAAATTGAAATAAATTAATTTAAACAATATTTTTACCACAGCCAATCTACATTTATTCCACTACTGAATAGTAACAACAATAATTTTGAAATGGTTATTAAAAATCATGCTTGAAACTTATTTTATGGAATTTGGCAACATGCTATAAAAATGGGTTGTAGTAAAGTTATGGAGTAAGTTGTGTATATAAGCAGTAATCTACACTGACCCTGTGTGAGATCTTCAGACTTTTGTGTATTTCTTGCATGTACCAGCATTCCATTCTTCAATCAAGTCTCTCTCAAATCTGTACTTTAAATTCAATTATTTAGAAATGAGGGACATATTCCAAGAGTATGTAAGTCAGAATGTTATGAACGTTTATATGTAAAACTTGTAACGTTCTTACAGCGTTCTTTAGAAATGTGCCTTTTATAATTTTGAAGAAAAAAAGTATTTTGTAAGCCATCTAACACAAAATGTTTGAAATGTGCTGTTCCATCCTGGGAAGATTTCCTGATCTCCTGAGAAGCATGGACACTGTGCTGTTTTATGAACAGATAATCCTTTTATATTATCTGACCCTTTTCCAGATCTTCAATCTTTTTTACTTTTTATCTCTCTCTGGGTTCTGGGAGTACAAGTCAGATAACATTATGCTCAAGTCAAGAATGCAATGGATTATGGAGCCATTGTGACTAAGGTGGGATATGATGAAGAAGCCGTCCATTGATATATCTGGTGACTGTACACAAGCCTGGTTGAAATATTTATTGGAGAAAGGCAGAAAGTCTCCTAATTCTTGTTAAAATATAAATATTTCACAGAAAAAGGAAGTAACACATACATTTATTTCTTCAATTAGCTAAATTTACCAAATTCTTTACAAGAGAAGTACAGGCTGTAAGTTGTTTTTAAGTGATTTTCAATAGCGTACACAAAGCAAAAAAATAAAGGAAAGGAACAAAATCTAACACAAAGATTATTTAATACAATTCAACCTTAATTTGAGAAAATCTTGTATAACACAAATGAAATAATTGTACTTAGCTAGCATCATTACACACATTTCACCATATCAATACAGAAGCCCTTCTTTGAAAAAAAAAAACACATTATATGTAGGGTAGTAATTAAATTTTACTTTAGTTTCAGTTAAAAGTGTTTGTTAAAATGTGATAACATTAAAAAGCTTCAAAGATAATTTAACACTTCTGTTGCTACTATGTATTAAACTAGAAGATAAAATATATGTTGTAACATCCTAAAATTTCAAAGATGATAAATTAATATCAATTTTTATTGTCAAATTTTATGATGTAACACATGCTCTTACTAGGTTAAATTATTTACATTATGTTTAATTGTAAAGTTAAATTTGCTTTTTTTTTAGATATCAAGGGAATAAATGAAGAATCATCAAAAAGCCAAATAGAAACATTTGCTGAAGAGGGAGTGGCTTTTTTAAATAATCGTCAAGAATTTTGGAGACAACAAAGACCTAAAGCTGTTTCAAAAACAAAAAAAAACAAGAAAATATAATGCGATGTAGTAAAACTTATCAAAAATAGTTAAATAGGTTTTACTTATCCATAAAATTAGAAAAGTTTAGTTCATACCAATGTTATGTCCCAACATCAGAAAATGGAAACTTGCATCATATACAAATGAAACTATTAAATACTTAGGGACTTTTTAGGCCATCCCCAAAAATAGCATTGCAACAAATAAGTTCAAACAGAAGCAAATAATATACAAGACAATGTTGGAATCAGATTATCACAAGCCTGCTATGGTTATGTTTTTTTTGGTTTTTGATAATTGCTTCTTATGAATTTTTTAGCCTGAATTCTTAAATAACCTTCATCTTTTTCATCTATTAGGATTTTTCGCAAATTTCAACATGTATAAAAATTTGAAAAATTGCGAAAATGGTAAACAATGAAACTGATGATATAAAACTTTTTTTATAATAAATTAATTAACATATTCAATTTTTTTTGGCTTATACTATGCATTATTATAGCTAAACAGTTAAATGGTTTGAAAATAAGGGTGGAAGGTCATTGACCCCTTAATTTCTAATTAAAATTGCCACAAAATAACCCTAATTTCTGTTACAATATATGTTTAAATTAATTTATTTTTATTTAATTAATTTTTATGAGATACAATTCCAAAATGGCCTTTGGAAACCACTGCCCTTCTTCACCCATCCTTAATGACGTAAGTATGTAAAATATTTACAATTTTATTCTATGTGTCAAAGATTCTTTGGACGGCTTATACTCTGCTACATGCTTTTCCTTCTACAGTTTTATAGCGTTCATTGGGCTGTGACATTCAACAATATTCTGCCATCATTGTAATAATCCATTCCTTGATACCTACTCTCTATTTCTTTCATAACCTGATGAAATCTGTAACCCATCCTTTCACTAACGGTACCCAGATTTTCAGGAAAATGGTCCACATGTGAATTAAGGAAGTGAATCTTCAAGCTCATGGAACAGCCTAAATTTTTTACTTTCCCAACATGTTCTCAATGATTAATTTAAAGTTCAGATCCTATTTATTGCTCAGAAACTTTGTTACTATGTCTTTAAAGGCTCTCCAGGCTTCTTTTTTTGCAACTTCCTTGTTTCTCAAAATTACCATCTTTGAGATGTTTTCAGGACCAGTAAAGACACTCTCTTTTACTGGTTGATAAGACTGGAAATTTGTCACAGATGTATTTAAACCATTTACTTTCTTTTGGTAAGGCTTTTACAGATTGCTTCATCAAGCCAAACTTGATATGCAGAGGTGGAAGGAGAACTTTACTTGGATCTATAAGAGCTTTTTAATGCATATTTTTGGTTCCAGATTCTAATGAAACTCTTTTTTGGCCAATCTTTCCTTATCTAATGATTTTTCTGTCTCTACTAACCCATTCACCCAAAAAATAAGGAAACCTTATGTATCCTCCTTGCTGTCCTAGGAACATCAATATTACTTTGAGATCGCCGCATGTAATCCACTTATGACTATCATATTTAATTTTATTGAGAACGAATTCCAAATTATTATAACCTTCTTTTAAATGGGCAGAATTTCCAATGGTTATTGACAGATGTATATTTCCATTGTACAGAAGGACAACTTTGAGGCTTCTCTTTAAATGAATCTATGAACAGTCTCCAATCGATACTTTCAAATGGAATGTTACATCGAGTCGAAGTCCACATACATCAGTTTTGAAGACTAATTCTCCATCTTTCAAAAAATATAGAAGAGAATCCTTTTCTTTGTGCCTTTCCAGAAAAATGAGGTGCCAAGTGCTAGAAGGTTTTTCTCTTTAAGCCTCAAACCTAGCAATTGTGAATTTTCTTTGGTCAGATGTAAGTTTTGGCCCAAATCGTTTAGTTCAGACTGAGAATAAAACTCTGGTGCACAGCTGTCTCCAGGTTCATACTCCTCAATGTTATCTTCAATTAAATCACTTGTGGAACCATCTATTTCAGGTAAATTTTCTGACAGAATTGGCACTGATACATTTGGACCATGAAAAACTGGGCGTAAAGTAGATGGCATATTTGGATTGACGATTCTTTTTTTATTCTTCAAATTGAGACTTTGAACATCAACCAATGTTCAAAGTTTCTCAACCAGTGGTCAAAGATTGTTTATTGGTGTGATTTCATGCCTCTCACCACACCATTGGAACTCCAAATCTAAGCATTTGTTGTTCACCCTTTGACCACCATCTAACTCCTTCAACACATGTCCAGCAAACTTGGTGGGGTGCACAATTTTTGTCTTGATCTCCTATTTTGACTCTGAAATACATGAGGTACACTTGTTGAATGAAACTTGTTATATTTCTTTTTTGCCTTTCCACCATTAACTCGCCATAGATTAACAAAAAGAATAGTAGAATTTCTGCAGCCTCTTGAAGCCTTCTTGTAAACAGGAAGTTTACTCTGAGGCCTGGAAATATATTTTTCACCACAAAAATGTGTTTGAACATGGAGGACGAAAAAAAAACTTGATTTATGCATGCTGATGGTTGAAACAGCACTAATAGTAGTTGCACACTGCATGAGTGGCACAGATAGCTGCCTATAAACATGTTACATCTTAAGTCTTATCACAATCTGTTGGCTAAGGTCTCCCATCATCTCATCTTCAACCACTCCCCCATCCTCTTCAGACCACTCAACTGTTTAGCTATAAAAATGCATAGTATAAGCCAAAAAAGAGTATATATTATTATTTTTTTTTTTTTAATGTTTTATGTCTATTTTGTAGTATAACTTTTTCTCAATTTTTCAACTTTGTACAAATTTTGAAATTTACAATTTGCAAAAAATCCTGACATGATTGAAAAAATTAAAGCTATTTTCAGATTCAGAGCTAAAAAATATACTCGTATATGAATCAATCATCAAAAGTTAAAAAATACTCCTTCTGTTTGATTAAGCATCAGCTACTAGATTTAACACTAATAAAAAAAGTTACTATCACTGTTTTTTCACCACTTACAAAAGCCAGTTGTGCAGTTTAGGTGATACCAAATAACAAACACACTCAAAAACATGTATTAAATGTTAAAATAGGTAACTGTTTTTAGTAAAATCCACTAAAGTAAATTGATAAAGTAAATAGAGAGAACAGTATTATATTTTATTTATTTATTTTTTTTGTTAACACTTGTAGAATAATTTAAAAAAATTGTAATTATATCCAAATAGAATGAATTTATCAAAAGTATTATTGCGCCAAATTATTTTGTAACCTTTACAATGTTTAAAAATTTATTCTGTAAAAGTAAATATAATAAAATTATGCATAAAGTTACAAATTGTAAATAATTTAAAAAACTATACTGTATGTTTTGATGGATTAAAATAACAGAGAAGGCCTGATAAATCCACAGGGACTCAGGTTTACTACTTAATTAAGCTTTGGATAAAGAAGTAGTTGCCCTCCCAGCTAAAAGAAAGTGCCACAGACAACTAAGGTGATTGATCTTACTCCTGCAACACTTGTCTACAAAAGAATGAAAAGAGATATCAGGTAAAGAAGCAATCAGTGAGATTAGAGTTCACAGAGAGTCTCTGATCAGTGTAATTTATAGTCGTGTCCAGAATCAAATCTAACGATGCTGCAATGTTTGTAATCACAATGTTTGTAATAACACTGGGAATTACAGGATGTAGATTAAAATTAAGAACCAGTGGTCAATATTCAGTGCATCGTTTTCATAGATCACAAAAGTTTAGAACACTGGATGCAGTTAACAGTATGCACTTGGCATCAGCTCATGACCATAGGTATCAATTCTAGTTAAAATACAAAAAAAAAAAAAACAATAATGAAATAATTTGACCCATTTTATAGGTTAAGGTTTTAGCCCATGGATCACTCACATGATTGAATATCACATGGTTATTTGCGCATTAGATTTTATCTAGCATTGGTGTATACCTGAATAAGACTAGGTTTTTTCTCAAAATACAACTTATAATGGCAACAAATTTATTATTTTTTAAAAAATGGTAAACTGGTTAAATCTTACAGTATTTATATTTTTAATTATAAATGAAATAGTACATTAAAAAATTTATTAAATTTAAAAATTTAAAGAACATTATAAAATAACACAGATGTGTTCTTATAATCATGAGAACAAAATGATTACTAACATTTCAGGGCATCTAAAAACTAAAACTGTAATAAAATACTAATTTTTGTACATATTTAATTCACTGACTTAATCAATATTGTGACATATTATTAATCTATTTTGAATGTTCATTTTTTATTTCATTCATTTTCTTTACAGTTGTTATACTGGGAACAAGTCAGAACAGTCTTTGCTGGGTGCTCTTTACATATAGGGGATGATCATTGCACATTGATACTGCATAAATCAGTTTTTTTGCATGAGGCAGTAGACACAGCATGGCTTACCATCTAGTCACCAAGGGTTTGGTGGTGGTAGAGGGGAATTTGTGCTATCCAATGTATTTTTTGCTTGAGGCTCATATAAAGGTGTCCTCACATGATGGCTGCCCTTTTCACGAGGTGTAACTGCACCAAGGATTTCACCATTTGGGTGAGGTAACTCCATCTTAACATGGCTTGTGTGTTCTAAACACTATTTGAGAGTTTATAGCACCAATATTCAATATGGAGAAGAACAAAGTTAGCCCAGATCAGAAAGCTGCAGACCTTCCAAAAGGATGCATGTCATGGATTTGTAAAAACAGCTTTTTCTTGTAGTTGATTCATTATCCAACAGATGGTGTGTGTATAATTTTAAAATACAAGGAGAGCTGTTTCTTCTAACATATTTTTTGTGAGGACTGCTAAGTGAACATCAATTTTGCAGCTTTATGAAATATCGGTTATGAAAAAGGTGGCAAGCCTCCCCGACTTTCTAGTAAATAGATAGTTGTCGTATTTTTATTAATTTTTAATCTTGAATCTAACAAAAATATAATCTAAAATGAATCCTTTATACTACTGCATAGTTTTGTTGTTAAAAAAAGTTAACTAATACATTCAGTGAGAGTTTGTTTAGAAACTTCCTTCCAAAAGGACTGCAGCAGGTCAGGTATAAAATGAAATGACATAAAATTTGAGTTTAATGTTGTTCATTGTTTGGTAAAGTTTTTTCTTTTCTAAAATAATGTCTCTCTTGGCGGACAGATTATTGCGCTACTAAAGGTCTCTTTGGTGTTATTTTGAACTGGGGTCGAGTGTGTACCTTATAGTTTCCAGTTTGTGATTATTGCTGAAGTTTTTGACTGTGGTAACATTTACGCCAACTAGTGAGACTCATCATAACCGTTTTTCACGGATTTATACCAGGGTATTTGGCGTCAAATTTGTCTGAGCACCTGCCTCATTGTTGGCGAAGAGAGTGGCAACGACTGCTGGTTGTAAGTCCCTGTTACAAGCAAAGGGAGCTTTTTAATTTCCCTTAGTCCTGCTTGCGCTCTTCGGAGCGAGGGCCGTGATCAGTGATTGCGTGTTGGTCTCGATCAACAAGTACTCGATCCAGTAGCGGCGAAAAGGTGCAGAGAGCGACAGGGGAATATAGAAGGTCCCTGGCTGCCCGTAGCTCGCTGCGGATAGTTGTCGCATTGGTGGGTTTGCCCATTGAGTATAGTAGGCAGGAATACAGCGAGTATTATTAGAGTAGTTGGCTAGGGTATATCCAGCCACTTAGTGATGTCAGGTAGCGAGAATCTGCCTGTTGGTAGGAGGACGGGTCGGCGGAGGGGTCCGGTCTTTACGGACCCCTCACTTTCGGAAGATGAGGTCTCGGTTGATGGAATAGGGACTTCCACCCAGACTGCAGAAAGTCCGAAGATGAGCCCCACGATCGAGGAGTTTTGCAAGGCTCAAGATAGGCCAGGTAGCTCAGTTCCGTTGGCCCTTGAGTGAAGGCCGAATTTGAGAGCCTGTTTGATTACGTGGGTATACCGCGTAGTGTCAGTAGTAATACGCGGGATAGGGTGTTGCCCAGTCTCAGGTTCCTTCAGGAAGCTTTTGTGGCTCTAGCGAAGGAATACAAGAATTTGGCCTCGAAACCACAGGAGGTAAAGATTATCGAACGGCCAATTGAACAACCAGTCGTGAGGACTATTGAGCGGTCCGCTCCGCCACAGCGGCCACGAAAACGGTACGCTGATGTGGTGAAGCGTGTGCGGGAGCTCAGTGCGGCCCGCAAGCCGGAGGTAGTTTTCGTTAATCGCACGGAGGGCTCCACTGCGACCAGCAGTCAAATGAGGAAAGACTTGCAGGTCGCCTTCAAGGAGAGCAAAGGTAAGCTAAAAATCCGGAATATCAAAGAAACCCGCAAGGGATTGATAGTTGTAGCGGACGATAAGGAGACACTTGGGTGATCTCCGAGTCCGCTGCTGTTAAAAAGTTGCCGGTTACTGTAGATCCGCGGCGGGAGAGGCGGCCGCGTGGCATAGTTTATGACATCGATCGAAAGCTCTCCGATGAGGAAGTTCTGAGGTGCATCAGGGAGCAGATCACCAGCCTCGACGAGGTGGCCTTCGGGCGTGCTTGTCGGCTTGTGTTCAAAACAGGTAGGCGGGATGTACGAATATACCATGGGCCCAGGTTTGTCGACAAGATTACGACTGCAGGTCGATTATGTGTGGATTTCGGCTCCTGTCGCGTTAAGGAGTTCGTTGATGTTCAGCGCTGTTTCAGGTGCTGCAGATTTGGCCACAGGGATAAATTTTGTCCGAACAAAGAGGTGTGTTCTCACTGTGTTGTGGAGGGCCATAAGCGAGAGGCGTGTCCGCGTAGGGCAGACGCTCCGAAGTGTGTAAATTACAAGCGATTGCGCAAGCAATGTAGGCACTCAGTTTCGAGCAAGGATTGTCCTTGCCATGCCGTGCGAGCCGTGGAGATGTATTTCCGCTCGTTACATGATTAAGTTCGGGCAGGTGAATGCCCAGGGTGCCTATGTCGTTATGGCAGAATTAGGTGAGGTAGCTGAGCGTCGGAGTTTAGATGTGATATTGCTGCAGCACCCGTATGTTGTTCAGGGCGATCTGCCAGGTTTCGGTGGATAGAAAAAGTTGTATGTCGGTTATGATAGTATGTCTGTGCAGGAGGGATTTGCATATTGTCTTTGTGAGGCAGGTGTCAGATACCCACCATGTAGTAGTCCAGCTCACGGTTGAAGGTGAGGAACTTTTTGTCGTGAGCTCTTACATTCAGTATCGGGATCCCACGGAGGACCACTTGAGGAAGTGGGACGGGATCCTGCGGTTGGTAGGCGCGTCCTCTGTTATAATAGGTGCGGATGTAAATTCCCCAAGTCGATTTTCTGGCATAGTGGCGTAACTGATGAGAACGGTGAATTGGTGGAAGGATTCATCCCCAGTATAATTTTGAGGTGTTTAATTACGTTGACCAGCCTGCGACTTACGTCGGCATGGTCGATGGTCGCAGGGCCTTTGCTGGTACGAATATTGATATTACGTTAAGGCGATACGTACATAATGTGGTGTCGAATTGGATGGTTGTGGATGATTGCGTTAGTGATCATCGGCTGATCCTTTTCGACGTCGTTGGCCGGCTGCGCGATGGGCCCAATAGGCAAGTTTTCTTGCAGAAAGGGCGCCTCTTGCATAGGAGGGCAGACTGGCCCAAGTTTTCTCGCCTTTTGGCGGCTGAGCTTGGTGCTATTGTTCGTGATTTTGTTACTATTAAATTGAATAGCCTGGCACAGAGATTTTCGCTTGCTGTTGTTGCGGCTGCTGAGGCCTCAATTCCCCAAAGCAAGGGTCGGGAGATAGTGGCTCGGTGGTGGACGCGAGCCCTCAAGCTAAGAAGGTGTCTGTGTGTAGGCTTCAGAAGGTTGCCCAACTCGAGCGTGATCCGGGCCGGCTTGTCGACCATATGATGGAATATCGAAGAGAACGCGCCAGGTATTTTCGGTTAGTTCCTGCCTCGCGTAAGGATTCCTGGCGCAATTTTGTGCGTGAGCAGGGTAATAGGGATCCATGGGGTGTAGTGTATCGAGTGCTTGGACGTAAGAAGAAGACTGAAGTTCTTCTGTCCGCATCTCGACCCGACAGGGAGTTGTCGTTGATAAAGGGCGTGTTCTCACGACTTACTCCGGTATTTAGCAAAGGAAGCGCTAGATGCATTTTATGGCATTAGGCGTGTGATCCATCCCGATTGAAGGTTAAATTTTAGAACGTTACTGATCCTATATAAAGGTGTGTGGAGGCGATAATGTTGTATGCTGCACCTGTTTGGGCTCATCGGATGGTTTATATGTGTTACCGTAAAATCCTTTTGCGGGCCCAGCGTCTTCTGCTCTTGGCTGTCATTGGTGGTTACAGGAGAATCTCGCGAGAGGCAGTCAATGTAATAGCTTGTGTTAAACCGTTGGACTTGCTTGCTGTTGAGCGCAAGGAGCGGTATGTATGTAGCCAAGAAAGCTGGTCTTCTGACCTCGGACCGATTGCGTGAAATAGAGGACCAGGGTTTTGTTGCGTGACAGGCGCGATGGACTGAGTCCACTAAGGGTCAGTATAACCACGATTTGTTTCCGGAGGTAGTTAGTTTTTACGCTAATAAATGGTATCCCGCAATCAGTACATGACACAATTTCTTTCCGGGCCTGGCGCATTTCGGAATAGTTTGGCTAGGTTTCGTCTTGTGGCGTCGAGACTTTGCCCGGAATGTGGGGTTCCGGATAGTGTTAGCCATATGCTATACATCTGTCCCCTCTATGAGTTTGCGCGTGACAGAGTGGTTAGGGAACTTGAGAGATTGCACTCTGGTCTTGATTTAAGGGTCAACTGAAAGACCCGGGCTGAGTGGCAGCTTGTCGCTGGCCTCCTGCGAACCATTGCGTCTTCCAGGGTGGCGGAAGGTATTTAGGAGGTTGGAGCCTGGGTGGCCAGGGTTCCGTTTCGTCCTAACTGGACGAAACGGAACCACTTATCCAACGGAACTGGTATCCAACCACTTAACTAGTGGTTGGATATTGGCGACTTGGTGAAGAGCCACGGTTATTTCTCTTACTGAGAGGTTGCATTATGAAGTATGGCCTTGGTAGGGCAGTGACTGCCTTTTCGGTTTGCGCTGCTCTGCCAAGGCATTGGTAGGAGTATTGGTCGTGGTATTGTTGGTGGTCTGTCCGTTATGCGAGCGGCCGTGGAGGTTTCGGGACTGATGTGGGTTTAAATGTGACGAGAAGAGAACGTCACGTGAACGTGGTTAGATCCAGTTAGATCCTTAAGTGAATGTATGTTTTAATGTGTAATGTTATTATAGGTCAAAATTGCGTTGCTGCGAGCAGCATTTTTAGTGGCAATTTGATCTCCAATCGAGTTCGTTGATGCGTATATGGCATTCAGAGTCACATGGGCAGTTAGATTAATTAGAGTAGGCGCGGAGTTTCGTGCTTTCGCTTTGCGGTTATTTAGCTATAGGGCTACGTGTAAGTCGACCTAAGCCTACGGCGAGGGTGATTGCTGCTGAGGTATTTTATTCTGATGCTAAATGTTGACCGCGGCATTTGCATCGGGGGGCATCCCGACCGAGGCCTGGCTGTTGACTGAGATGTGTAATCAGTACGAAGTTCATTCAGACGACTCCCGGTAAAGCCTCTCAGGGCTAGGAACGGGAAGGGTTGTGCGGCAGCCGGAATTGTTACTTGGTGGGTGTCTTCCCCTACGGGGGTTGGGATTTTGATCTATCTGAAGGTGCAAATTCAAAAAAAGGTTCATGATGAAGGGAAGTGGATAAAACAGACCCTTGCAGTACATCCTAGTAGCTGGCCAATGCTTTGGACAGCTAAACGTCAGGAAAAAACACCACTAAAGTATTTTCAACTTTTCTTTGATGATGATGTAATCAGCATGATGGTCATGTACACCAATCAGTATGCTGCAAATAGGAACTAGCTGGGAGAATGCGTGGAAAATTAGATGAATGTTTTATTGCAATATTATTTCTGAGAGGATATGTTGTTTTGCCAAGAAAAGGCATGTACTGGGAGATCTCAAATGATGCTCATAACATACTGGTTTCAGAGGCAATAACCAGAAACAGATTCAAGTTCATCATGGTAAATCTTCAGGTATGCAATAATGACAAGTTTGCCACAGTCAGGCCACTTTTGGAAGTAATAAATAAGAAGTACTTGGATTTTACTCCTTTCAAGTAAGAATATTCCATAGATGAGAGCATGGTTCTGTATTTTGGATGTGATGGCACAGAACAGTTTATCCAAAATAAACCTGTTAGATATGGATTAAAAAATCTGGTGTGGTGGTCCAAGCAATGGGTATTTGTCATGGATAGAACCATATCAGGGTGCTGATACATTGCCAGAAAAATATGCCGACAAAGGTCTAGGATACGATGTAGTCATGACATATGTAGACAAATTGCAAGAATTGTCATGCATAATGTAATTTGATAAATTTTTCACTTTAGTTCCTCTTTTAAGTGTCTTGAATAAAAGTAATGTTCAAGCCATAGGAATAATAAAGAATAACTGAATTATTTGTTGTGACTTAAGTGTAGTTGAACTAAAACAAAGCGCAAACAGAAACTTATCATTATAGGTCAAATTATTCAGCCAATGTACTTGTCACTTTATGGAATGATAACAGCACAGTTTGTAAGGCAAGTACTTTTGACAATGTACATCCCATTCGTCAGGTTCCATGTTACTCTCAGCAACAGAAAAAGCGAATTTCAGTTTCTCAGCCACATATAATCCATAATTACAATTTACACATGGGTGTCATCGACAGAGTTGATAAAAACATTTCTGTCTTTGAGTTACAATCAGAGGAAAGAAATTTGGTGTTGAGTGGTAGTGTCTCGGTCTTTTATCCAGAAGTCCCGGGTTCGAGCCCCAGTCAAGCATGGCTTTTTTCACACAAGCTACAATTCATTCATTTCATCCTCTGAAGATATACTTTTAACGGTGGTTCCGGAGGTTAAACAAAAAAAACAAAAAGAGGAAAGAAGTGGTATTTTCTAATTATTATACACTTAACTGGTTGAAGAACACAATTCCTGCCAGTTACATAGGGTGTATCAAAACTGCACGGCAATCTCTCGGAAACGGATTCTATATCTAAAAATAAGAAAAAAATGTTTCCAATAAACATATGCCTGAAAACGTTTTGTTAGCGAGTTACTGCTAGCGAAAGATTTCGCCCGGTTTTCAGTTCCTCCCGTTAAATAAAACGTTACCGAAATTCTGGGAACCCAAATTT
>JAAAKQ030511689.1:4907-19638 GCA_010016005.3 Zanna intricata
AAGATTTTTCAAATTCAACACGAATGATAATTTCTCATACATACAAATATATACAATGTCTTTTCTTTATCAGGAAAAACCTTTTGAGATTTGCTCACTCTGTGACGTTTTTCCAATGTGCAGCAGATGTTAAGATGCAAATGATTATAAGATGTACTTTCATTTTGTTTCACTAAATGTAAATGAAAAAGTCTAGAAAAAGTTGAAAAGTCTATGAAAAAGTTGTCTAGAATTAATGATGTATGGTCTTATTAATATATTTATACAATTGCTAAGTTGGAAGGCCTGAAAAGTGTGGAAAAAGCAAAAAATATCAGGGGATTGGAAAAAAGAATAACTCATTTTTTCAGTAAACGTAAACAAAAAAAGATATGTCAATAAGAAGATATGGAAAGTAGGATTTAGGTAAGATTTTAATAAAGATGCCCTACAGAAGAACAGTGTCACTTCAGACCAAAAATATCAACAGCAGATTTGCAGTAAGGTTAGTTAAAGAGCATTAAAAATATGGGAAGAAATTAATAATGGCCTTCCTGGACATTGATAAAACATATGTCTACCAAGGCCATTTGCATCCCGACTGAGGCCTGGCTGGTGACTGTGAGGTGTAATTTTAGTTAGAGGGTTCATAGGCAATCTCCGGTAAAGCTCATCAGGGCTAGGTTAGGAATGGAGGTGATGGTGTGGCGACTGGAATTGTTACAAGATGTTGGGTGTCTTCCCCCTATAGGGCTGGAATATTTATTACATACACTGCACATTCGTCTTTCTTTACCGGTTAACAAATATGAATCTGTTACTCGTGTTTGGCCGATTTTGAGTCTGGTCACCACCACTTGTTCTCGGCGAGTCAGATTCATGTGGTTCTTCCATTTATATGGAGAAGTTTTAATTGTGTTTAATTTCATATTTAACCTTCTCCATTTATCATTCCACCTGATTCTTATGGCATTGGTTAGACAACATGTAACATCTGCCACTCGGACAGGAATTATATACAAATTATCACAAACTGCTGCTTTTTTGGCAACTTTGTTTGTGCTTTCGTTTCCTGGGATACTAGCATTCCATGGAGTCCATACAAATACACATACTGTTCTCGTCAGTTTAAAATATACGGAATGAACAGTATGTTTGCAACAAGGACGTCCTTAATGTTCTTGTTTCAAATAGCAGTTAGTACCCTTAGCAAGTCTCACTAAAACAATTAGTGAGCACTCTCTCTTCACAAAAATGTTCTGAGTAACGAAGAGCTTGTTGTGTAGCATTTAGTTCTAATGTATAAACACTTGCCATATTTGGCAGTTTTCATGAATGGGCTTCTTCATTTACATGGCATCCAACTCCATGTTTGGCTTCAGAACCATCACTATAGATTTTTATATATCCTTCAGAAGTACTGATAGTTGACAAAAATTCCTGTGGATGATTACTGTTGATTTCTTTTGTTTTTCTATAAGAGAGATCCAATGTATGCCTACTGCTGGTAAAAGCCATGGGAGTATTTCTTTTATAGAAATTGCTAATATATTTGATAAAGTAATTCGATATTTTCTTGTCAATTCATACCTTAACAGTAGGATCTCTCTTCTGTCTACAGAAGGCATAACATTATGCCTGCTTCTGATATTTAACTACAAATCGGGTTTGTATGAAAGCACCTGTTCTACTGTTTTGTATTACGTCTAACTTTAGTAGATGCCACTTTCTAGCGGATGAATATATGTTTATATCTGTGGTTGAGCTTCAATTGAACCAATGCTTTATTCAGCTCCAGTAGTATTTATTTGAGCCCTAATTGATAAACATTTAATCATTTTAGGGTTTACTTGCTCCTAAAACTCAAGTCCTGTGTATATAACCTCTGTGTAAGAAATTGATTTAATAATGGACCTACATGATGTCCATACATTGTCCTTGTATTGGATTAGTTGATCATCGATTGTCAAGGTAGGATTATGGTGAGGAATTCTCTTTCTACAGAAGTATACACAGCCAGTTTTCTCTGGTGAAAATTTTAAGCCATTATTCCTTGTATCTTCATTGAGGGTGTTTACCACTCATTCTAAGTTGTACTTTACCATAACTGTAGTATTGCTGGGATATACAATTGCCAGGTCATTGACGTAAACACTTTCTGATGGAATGGCTAATATCAGTTTATTGATGGCGATTGTGAACAAGTGAACATTTGGTACCATTTTCCAATTGGTATGTCATTTTCTAATTTTTTTTCTAAAGAGAATTGATTGTTAACACGTACGGTTGGTCATGAAAATTATAGTTGATCAAATAGTGGCAATGTGAAAAGTAATGGTGGCAAATTGCTACAAATGTACCACTCATATACTTGAAAAATTCCATGATACAAGGTCATATTGAATGCCTTCTGCAGATCAAAGAAGGCTCTGACACAATGTTTCCTTGCGATATAAGTTAGCTATTGTATATAATATTTTCAAAATTGATAATTTGATCAATAATTATTGTTTGATGCAATGATAAAAGATTTCCTCTTTCTAAAATTCAAACAAATCAATTATTTATCATTTTTTCAACACTTTTTCCCATAGCACATTTCAAGGATGTTGCTGGATCTGTCAGATTTAATTTTTTTTTTTTTTTTGAACTGAAACAATATGTGTATTCTTCCACTGTCATGGATACATTCCATCCTGTCATATCTGATTTTATACTTCTACCAATCTAAGTTTTGGACTGGTGCTTGGCTGTCTGATCATGACTAAATGAATTTCGTCCTTTTCCCATAGCACACTTCAAGGACATTATTGGATCTGGCAGATTTAAATTTTTTTTTGGGACTGGAACGATATGTGTTTTCTTTTACTGCCAAGGGGACATTCCATCCCGCCATATCTGATTATGTAGTTCCAACAATCCAAGTTTTGCACTGGACGTCTGATAATGACAATGAATTTTGTAGCTGTACTGCCGGTTTTCTCAAACGCTTTCACAAATTCTTCTATTTTAATGAAAAATTATATGAATATTTCATTTTAGTTCTGAAATTTGGCAGACCTATTTGCTAGCTTCTTTGAAATAATATTATTAATTTTAATAATAATTATAATTATAATAATATTTTTATTAATTTTTTTTTCTTTGTGGTTTTAGGGGGTGTCAACTACTTTGGTCACTAACCCTTTCCCACATCAAAAGGAAAAAGAAAAAATTTATCTTTTCCATCCTGATAAAAACACTTACGACATAGTCAAAATACTTGTTCTGTCAACACACTTCATCTAAATAAAAGGCTTAAATGGGATATTAAAAAAACCATAAGAAATACAAGATGAACAATGGGCTCTTGCCACTTAAAAGACATTAAAAACACTTAAAACAAGTTAGCATTATTTAAAAAATTTTACCATTTTTATCAAAATGTCAAAATAACTATTAAGAAAACGATTCACATAATGTATAATTATGTACAAAATTAATTTATAAACGCATATAAAACAAACATTTCCTTAAATTTTATCGCCTAGGTTTACCCTGAGGACATCCTTTCTTATTTATTTTCTCCATTTTCCTGTAGCCCTCGATATCGAACTCCAGCTTGTCGGAAATGGATTCTTCTGATCCTCCGCAGTAAATTACGGAGGAACTTCTAATGCCGACGTCAGATGATGCCAGCTCAGATTGTGTGTTCAACAGAATATTAGTCAAACTCAATAAGCACCCCGCTAATCATTGTGGGGCGGCTGAAGTACTGGATTTCTCATTTAACTGCCTCTGTGCCTTTGTAGTTTCCACAATGGATGTTCAAAGTCCTCTTTTTCTAGCATCTTTATTTCAACCGCCTCATTTCCCTTTGTGAGGATTTTTCAAAATTTTATTTTCACTGTATGTATATTTTTTTGAGATTTCTTCAACAATCTGCCTTCTTATCCTTGACCTTTTGATTGATCAAAGGCTCATTCTTACTTCTATCTTCTGTATTTCCATTTCATTAGAAGGTTGCATAGAATACCTTTTTTTGGAAGCTCTCTTTACATTGTCTGTTTAGAACTACTTCTCCTGGATGGTTGATTCTTCAATTTGTCATCGAAGATACGTTCAACCATCTTAGCTATTACTGTTCCAATTCTGATAGCACATCCTATGATTTAAAAGAAGCTGCAGGAGCGGCAACAACTTGTGAGTATGACGCAAAAGTCAAAACTTGGTGATCTCCGAGCACAATATTTCTTGCGTCAAAGTAGCTGACTTTTTGTGGTTTCTTGATTTTTTGGACAGTTATTTCCTGTTTATAAGAAGGATAATTCCAAGACCTTGCAAAATTATGTCCGTTACAGTTGAAATAGTCAGGAGGATCCCTGCTCGGATCATCTGGGTGTAACGGTTTACCCCATGCACATACTTTCTTTGCAACGAGCCGCGGTGTTTCCGAATCTCAGATATCCAAAGCAACGCAAAGGAGCACGGATAAAGAATGCAATCCAACTTATTAGCCCGCTACCGTGGCGCGAGTGGCAGCGTCTCGGCCTTTCATCCGGAGGTCCCGGATTCGAATCCCGGTCAGGCATGGCATTTTCACAAGCTAAAAATTTATCATTTCATCCCATCCTCTGATGGAATACCTAACGGTGATCAGAAGGGTAAAAAGAATCCAACTTGTCAAATCTAGGTTTTATCTTCTCCGGACACTTCGGTTTACTGAAAGTTACCTATGTAGCGCCGAGGGTAGACTTCTCCGATGTGTCGTGTGTTTAATCGATGGCACACGACAACGCTGAAGCTCATTAACAATTTTCTATTTTGTGCAATTTAACAAATCCCTGCACACAACGCCCTTTGAAGTATTCAGTGTACTGTGAGGAGCAACTTCGATAAACAAGACTCTGATTTTCTTGGCTTTGAAAGCGAACGATTGAACGTCGTTGACAGTTTCTACACACAGCCCCACTGAAGTTTATCTTGTCTCTTTAACCGATCTTCCATCAGCTTCCGTGTTGCCGTTCCGTGTTAAAAGGGCTAGTCTTCGAAAAATCTACATTTTTCCTCTTTAAACTAAATATTTTGGCACTGATCCACTATTCTTCAATCGAAACTTAGTCCTTCTCCGAACTTATAACCTCTTCCTTTTTACAGAACTCTATACTTTTCCTTCTCTTCGCCTGCGAAAATATAGGCTCTCCAGCACGAACGTTTTTGTGGATCCTTTGCCACGGAAATTATAGATGTTAAATTTTCCCTAAACCTATATTACGCCGTCTATGTCAAAGGTGCGGAGGGGAAATACGGTAGGGCGTGTCCGAATCACTGATCCTGCCAAGATTTTCCCAGTCAGCCGCCTCCGACAGACTTAACCCGGGCCAGGGTGTCAGGTATTGCTTGACCTACGATATCCCAGAGCTCGCACGCGGCAGTAGGGCTCCGACACTCTTACTCATGTAACAATCCCTGCCAAGGTCCGAAGTGCCAAAATCCAGGACATTATCAGCACAAGAATAAGGTGCGTTTCGCTCCCCTTGGTATGAGTTCTGCTTAAAAAAAAAAAGGCGTGAGGGCCGCGCAGCTGGCCCGAACTCACCCAAAACAAGGGAGTGTCAGATGTTCCAATAAGCCTTGGAACAGGCTAATAGAAGGCTTCGTAGGACGAGTTCAACGTTGTACAGGTCAACCTCAACAGGAGTTGAGCCGAAGACCTACTGCTATAGCTAGCTAGGGACAGAGAGGCTGATTTGGTGATGATCAGCGAGCAGTACCGGGGCCGTGATGATTCCTATGGTTCCGGAACTCGCTCGGGACTGCCGCGATTTGGGTATCGAATACAGCAGAGTCCAAGTTCGGACGCACGGTGCAGGCGAAAAGTTCGTTTGGGTCTGCTGCGGTGGAGTGACAATTTTTAGTTATTACCTCAACCCAAACGACCTGATAGCGGACTTACGCCAGAAAGATTAACGTACTAGGGGATATTGTCCTTGCTGCCGCTGGTGGGGTAGTGGGAGCGGGGGGACTTCAACTTCAGGACGGTGGAGAGGAGTATGACGTAACCGACTCCGCAGAGCGAAATACATTTAAGAAATTGTAACACGTACTGGACTCATGGTTCTCAATATAGCGAACATGACACAACAACTAGGTTATTTCTGCCGTCTAGGATAATCACAAACCATTACCAATATTTCCTTCGCCTCTGAAGAGTTCGTCACGCACGTCCAAGACTGGAGAGTCCTCGAGGACTACTCTGGCAGCGACCACCACTATATCTCGTTTAGAGTCCTGGACGGTGCACGGAAACGCCCTTAGCCTCACTACTAGTGAAAAAATTCAATGTCAATAAAATCGACGAAAGGCGATTCAAAGAAAAGATCTCTTCAGGAGCAGTAGCCTCTGAAAAAATCACCAATCAATCGGCCGCTGACGCTATAGCTGTGATTGTTTCAACCATGCGGCTATCGCTTCCGTATGCGACGCCTCCATGCCCTACGGGGTACCTCCAAGGCACCGAAAACGATCCGTGTACTGATTGATACCGGAGATTGCAGGGTTGTGCCGAGAGGGTCTTCGACTAAGTTGAGCGTCACAAGGAATCACATAGACATGAATACCAAATCGGCTGAGCAAAAGGCAGCGAAGAAGCTGCTCCTTCGGGCCAACAATGCAAGCAAGACCCTTCTTGCGAGAACTGACAAAGACTGTGGACGCAGACCCTTGAAGGGTGGGTTACAATACAGTAACTCGGCGATTGGATGTCTCGCGGTCACCAGCTCCACTAGACGAGGCTAAAGCGGTCGTTAAGACGTTGTTCCCACCCTCTTGGTTCGTGCCGAGCGGGACTTCGACGACTTCCTACTCTTCTCGATGGAGGAGTTAGAGTGAGTACTAGGTCACCAAAGCCAGAAAAGCTGAAGGACAGAAAAGCCCCTAGTCCAGACGGCATGCCGAACGAGGTGCTCAAGCTCGTGGGGCATTGGTTGCTGTTTGTCCAGATCCGTCTGTTTTATGTACAATACATATCTAGAGGCTGGGGCTTTCGTGGCAGATGGGCGCCAGATAGAAGATGAAAGCTGGGGCTTTCAGATGGAAGACCACGCGGCTTGTGCTGCTCCCCAAGGGCTAAGGACACCCGGAGTCGCCGTCTTGTTACCCTTATTTTGTATGCTTGACATTGTTGGGGAGATATTGGAGAAGTTCTTAAGGGAAGGAGTGATTGCGGCGATGAATCAGGCATGTGGCCTGTCATCCAACAAGTAAAATTTCCGGTAGGGTGGGTCGACCCCAGATGCAGTCAAAGAGATTGTTGAGGGAGTAAGGCGAGGTATTGAACGCGGCCGCGATCTTGTCGAGGGCGGCACAGGAATCGATTCTCGACCCGAACTTGCACGGCATCTACGACGGCTTGCTGAGGCTAAAGGTGCCTGGGGGATCAGCCCTGGTTGGTTAAGCTGACGACGTTACCCTAGTGTTGCAGACCAACCGACGTTCAGCTGTGGAATACACATGTCAGCGTCTGGCTGGACGACCACGGATTGTCTCTTGCCCTATGTAAAACACAGATCGTGGTTCTAACGAAGAAACGTATTGACACCCTCCTCACCCTTGGGTCGGGGACAAGTTTGTTGACATCAAGCTTACCGTGAAGTACATCGATATGATGATTAAACGGAAACCCAGCTTTGCTGAGCAACTTCGGAGAGTCACTGGCAAAGCTGCAAAAGCCGTAACTACTCTCAATCGGCTCACGGCGAATGTCGATGGTCCGAAGGCTAAAAGTTGACGATTTCTGTTGTTCACACGTATTCAGTTCTGTTATACGGAGAGGAAGTATGAGGCCAGGCATTAATATTTGAGAGAACCGGAAGCAGTTCGTGTAGGTGCATTGCCTCGAGACCTTGTGAGTCGCTTCCGCGTAACAGACAGTTTCCGAGCCTTCCGTATTGATGACGCTGGCATTATATCCATTGCTCTTTTGGTAGGAGAATGCCATGCGGCTTGTAGGAAGCGAAAGGCCTCCAAAAATCGGCAGAGCATCACCGAGAAGGAATGGACTCGCACGTTTGCGCATGGCAAGAGACCAGAGGACGATGGATCGCAAGACTTATCCCTCTGGTCAGACCGTGGACAGAGCGGTGGCATGGAATTTTGGAGTACTACGTGAGGTTATGTTTTAATGAATCACGGGTACTTCCGCGCTTATCACCAAACCATAGGGAAAGCGCCATACTCCGATTACCTCGATTGTCCCGGTGTACGGGTCGACGCCAAGCACACTTTTTTCAAATGTACTTTTTGGATGGCAGATCGAGGGGTACTAGAGGGTTGATCTCTGAACACTGAGCGCTTACAACTTTGTAGCCATGTTGCTCCGTGTCCTGAGTAGCTCGGAAAGTATGGCCAGATTCGTCGGGTGCATTCTTAGGACCAAGAAGGGTGACCTGGAAAGTCGTGAAAATTAAGTACGGCCTTCTCAGCTAGGTTAGGAAGAGTCGGCCCGAAGTAATGTGTTAAACGGTTCCAAGTCAAGTCCTGATAGGAAGGGGAATGTTTTTTGTCGGTAGTCTGCTGATGGCAGTTGGATAAGACCATCAGTGAGAACCCGATATAACGTGCGTAAAGGCATTTCCACATACCCCCAAAAAAAATTACTTAAATTATTAACCTTTTCTTTATTTAATGTCTCAAAAGAAGATTTGGAAAATAAAGTAAATGGTGAAGAAGATTTCATTAATCCCAAGCTAAACACCAATGCATATTTTTGAGGATTTGTAAACGTTAATTCATCTTCTGTTTTTCCTCCTTTGGCTTTACTAAACTGAAAATCAGTTTTGTTAAACAAAATTTTAGCTGGGGCCACTGTAGCTTCTAACAAAACACAAGGTACTTGCTCTGGAATTCCTACCGTAGTTTTGTTATGTTGCCTGAAACATATAAAATATACGTTAATAGGTTAGTATTTACATTTAATTTATAATATTTTAATAAATAAAATGTCTTAATGTAATATTTTAATAAATTAAATTCTCAAAATTCTTCTCATAAGTTCAGCTAGAATTTATGGTTGTTAATACACCATATATTGTCAGTGTACTTCTTTGTAAAAAGTGAAGCCTTTTTATCATTCATAATCAGTTACACACAATTAATTTAGTAAATATACTCTTATTAAGATTACTAAACTACCAAGTACATCAGCAGCATGGGTATCGATGTCATATACTCGTAAAACTAACCATAAGATTGTTATTTTTATTATTGAAGGAATAAGAAAGAGTCTTGGCTTTATCTAACAATATGGCTAACAAAAGAAAATACATTAGTTTGAGTTATTATAAATTTATAAACAAAACTTTAAAAAATAATTTTTATATACACATCCAATTAAACCCTGTTTAGGTTTTCGTTATTTTATTTTTAACTAATTTAACTCCCAACATTGTATGCAACTTTGGTGAGCTCACAAATAGAACTGCTACTGCACCTTGCTTCATCAGAGAAGTAATGATTGTACTTCTTACTTCTTTGCTAGCTATTACTTAAATATGAAACTGAAACCTACAGTATGATAGAGTTATCAAAATGACTGAACAAGATTGGTAAGTACTAACTTTGGAGCAGTAGCAATGTATTTATTAACTGCAACTGGCCTCTGTCAGATCGTATCAACTTATAATGGAAGTAGACTTTAAGATTGTTACATCTGAAATTTTATTTTTATTCTTCACTGATAATTATTAAATTAAAAATACAAAATTAATATAGTTGTATGAGCCGGAGTCGATTGTTACTACTGTATAAATAAATAAATCTTTAAAAAAAATAATAAATAAAACTACACCATTTAAACATCGTTAGATTTTTTTGGAGCTTGTTAATTTGCATAAAATGTTAATTAACATTAACAAATCATACTCGCCACATTTAGTTTCTTGTAACATATGAGATTAATATTGCTGATTAGGTTTAAGACAGTAGATTATTAAAACTTACCTTTTGTTTCTGTGAACTCATGCTTAGATGACTTTGGCTTTTCCTATTCCTATCCATTTTCCTATTCTTTTTTAGTTTGATGATTTTTATCTCAATTCTTGTTATGAAATAATCATTCAAATATTTAAAATAATTATAACTGGAATTTATAAAATGTAGATTACTGATAAAGTATAATTTTTATTTTCCCCAGTTATTAAACAGTATAAAAATACCATCAGATTATTGTATCTAAGACTAAAGTAATTACTACTTAAAAAAAATATAATATATTTGTGCAATGTAAAAACCCACTTGCTATAAATAAGCATCTGATTCACAGTTACCACTTACTTTTTGTTAGCAACTGACCCTTAATTTTTTGTGAAATGCATGTTGATACATCATGGCTGATAAAATATTTCTATTTCTAATATTTCTTTAATTTTTTATTTCCATGTACAAAGTAAAGGAGGTATTTATGATTGCGAAAAAAATCGGTTTTCACATTTTAAGGGAAATATCCATTTTGACTATCCCTAAATCCATTTTGCCTTGTTTCGATGTGATGTAATGCTAGTATGTACTACTAGTACGCTATTATGTACATACATATATATGAACGTATCTCGCATAACTCAAAAATTATTAGCTGTAGGATGTTTTCTGGATTTAGGACTGTTGGAACATAAATTTGTTCACTTCCTCGTTTGACTGCAATCGACTGAATCAAAAGTGCCCAAAAAAGCCCAAAACCCAAAACAATTTGGATTTCAGACTTTTTCTTAACTGCAAAAATATGCCCTCATTGAGAGCTTTTCACGTTTTTTCTTATTTTCATTGGTTCCAGAGTTACAGCCAAATAAAATTTTAATTAATGAAATATCTGGATCTTACAAGGAAAAGCACATCGATTTGAATCAGAATTCATTTCCTTTTCTTTTTTTCTTATTTTTTTAAATTAATTTTTTCTCTAAACTTTTTTCTCATTCTAAATATATTGATATATTAATAATTATTAACCCGTGATTGTAAAAGAAAATTTACAATAAATAATAATTCAATGACAAAAAAAAATTAACGAAAAAATCAGAAGTTATTAGTGAAATAAAATTTTATGCACTTCTAAAAATATATGAATGTAATTTAATAAATTTAATAGTTATTAATATTATTACATATATCTAAAACTGCACCTTACCAGCAAGTTGAAATAAAGCTCTTTATCAAGATCTTTCGGCTTAATTGAAACAGGATTTAAAAAACATTATATTGAAATCAAAAAGTTAAAATCGTAATTTCATATTTAAAACCAGTCATGACTGTCCAGCCCTAACAATATACTGAAGAAATGTTTATTGATTCTTAACAGTTGTTAAGGATTAACAATTGAAATAGCAAGTTTTAAGGATTATCAATTGTCCTTGTTATTGAACAATAAAGATTCCTTCTGTATACTATTAGAGCTGGAAGTCATGACTGGTTTTAAATTTTAAATTATTGTTTTTAGCTTTCTGACTTCAATATAATGTTTTTTAACTGCTGATGATGGCTTTCAATTAAGCCAAAAGATCCTGAGCTTTATTTCAACTTGCTGATACGGTTAATTTTTAATTGTTAATATTTTCTGATTAATTAACATATCAGTGGTACCATATTTTTATATGTAATAGATTTGACGAAACATTTAATTATTTAATAATAATTTAAAATTATAATTTAAGATTATATTATTTTTGGGTTCTCTAGTTTAATTTCTGTTCAATTCTTTTTAATTATTCTGTTATTTCTGTTTAATTTTATCTACATTAATGTTAGCTACAGAATGACTGAAAAGCAGACCCTCACAAGAACAAGTACACTGAGACATACATGCCTGATCTTTAATAAATTGGAAAAAATTCTTATCTTTTAGTTCATTACTGCTATGATATTGTTGGACAATATTCTCCCTAAGTCAGAGTTAATCAAGATTTCGTTTATTTGTTTTTTTGTTGCCAATCATTTAATCGCTCTTTGCTTTGATATAATTCTTCTGTTCTTAATTTGTGTACATGTTCTCTGGTTTTCAAATTTTTTTCTGTTTATATTTATCATCTTCTCTTAATCTTTTCATTCTTTCTTTCGTTTTTTGGTTTTAACATTTTCTTCCTCTTTATGTACATCATCTTCTCTTAATTTTTTTAATCTTCTCTTGTTCTTAATATTTTCTTCCTCTTCACAGGAAATCTGAAACTTTTGTTAATCAGCAACTCACAAAGATATGAATAATACTGATCTAGTATTATGAGCAATATAGGGAAAGGGAATAAAGGGGTATTTTAATATTTCAAGCAAGATTGTTGAATTAATAATTGTATAAATATTTTATGTTAATAAAAACTAATATTTCAGCAATTATGTAATTGTCTACTTTATTAAAGAACTGGAGGATTGTATCTCACTTTCAAATGAAATAAGTTTAAATGAAGTGCAGCAAAAAATTTATATATGTAATTTAATTAGCCTACAACGAAGTCATGTGATGTCCACATCAGATTTTTTGTTTAAACATTCAAGATAAATATGGTAATAGGAAAATTTATCCATTTCAAATGAAACTTTTATTTTGATAGAAACCTTAAGATTGTTATTAATTTTATATATTAGAAATTTAAGATAATACCTTATTTTGAAGAAAGATTTTAAAAATACATTTTAATTATTTCTCAGTTTTTATTATTATGTGAAAAACTGTTACTACTAATATTTAAATTTCTAGAATATTCTATTTACCTTGTTTTATGTAGAGGATTCTGGGGTTTTTAATTCCATAATGTCAACATTCACTTAGATTATTAGATAGATCACTGATTGTTATATTTTCAAATGCTGTAACATTTGTCTCTAATCATTAGTGGTAAATGTAGTTGGGATAACAAATGTAGTTAGATTTTTTTAGTTATCTGAATAATACCATCATATTGTGTAAGTAGTACTGAAGTGAGTGATGGTTGTTATTCACTTCAGGCTTCAAACATTTTCTATATTTGTGCTTGTTAATTTGAAAAAGTTTCACAGTGAACTGTAGATTTGCAAGGTGGTACATCCGTCGGCAGAATAAATTGTAAATAATTACATTAAGAATTAAGTAAAATGCACAAAAACTTAACTTACATACTATCCAATGATTCTAAATATGTCAGCGGTTTTAAAGTGTTAACTGTATCAATAAGTGGAGGACCAATTAGATCATTGATTTTTATTGGGAGATAAAATTCATGAGAAGCAAGATCTTGAGGAAAAAAATGGAGATAGAACTTCTGTGATTCACCAGGTTTGATAATTAATCCATCACTCTTCTTTTCTTCTCCCCAGTACTTAGGTGACAATGAAACCTTAAACTGGATATATTTATCCATAAGAAATGAAAGTTTGACAATGCTCCTGCTATTGTTTTCCGCTACCAAAATCTGTGTTGCATATGAATAACATCTCACTCTCTCTAAATGAAATTCTCTTGGATTTAGTGTTATCTGGAAATGTAATTAATCTCACATTATTTATTTATAATCCAATTTTAATTAAAATAATAAATAATATAAATTTAAAATAAAAGTAATAATTAATTAAAACATGAAGTCTTTACTTACTAAATCCTAATTAAATATATTTATTACAGTTATCACATTTTTATGTAATGGAGGTGTTATACGAAAAAAAGTAGTAAAGGAATGGGAAATGGACAGCATAAGACATCATAATCATAATTGATGATGATGTCATGATAATCATCATCATCTATAACTATACGAGATATTTATAAACTATATATTTGTATATTAAATATAAATACTATGCACTTGAATTTTTTTTAATTTTATTCATTATGATTGCAACTTATATCGTTATTTTCAATAACTGGGTATAGAAATTTCTATTTATTTATTTCTATTTCTATAAGGTATTCAACCAAAATTTACTGGTTTTTTCAGTGTATGTAGAAAATAAACAAATGCCAAGAAGCAAGACTAGAAATTATATACAGTTCATTACACAATATTCATGAAGGATGGGAAGTGCCTACTGCTGAAATGTACTGAGTGGTTCGTGTTTTATACACAGAAACTAAATCTTACTTCAGTACCGATAATGATCTGTCTTTATCCAAGTCTGGTACTATGAAAACTACTGCAGTAGACAAAAATGAGTTGGATTACAAAATTTGAATGATGCTTTATGTATCAGTTGGCTTTATATTTGCCTTTCCAAGATAAATTTACCTATTATAGAGATAACCAGAGATTCAAAACAATGTACTCTGATATATTTGCTTTTCCCCAGCAATGTACTGAGATCTGCATGAGTAGAGATAAACTGTTTCTGCTGATGCAAACTTACAACACAGTTAAGATATAGAAATTTACTACTAGTAGTAGTGATGATTGCTAAAAACACATTTTGTTACAAGTGTAAAGAAAGAAAAGATCACTGGAGACCTAACATGAGGGCTCTGTAAGTATCTCATTAATTCTAATCATTGAATATAATAAATTAAGTTTTCTTTACATTTATATATGCACGCGCGCGCGCGCGCGCGCGTGTGTGTGTGTGTGTGTGTTGTGTTGTGCTTGAAATGTATGCATGAAATATGTACAGCTACATCTGAAGGCATATCTGTGTATGTTAACAACCAATCTCTCTATTTATCTGTTTAGCCTCCGGAACTACTGTTAAGGTATTACATCAGAGGATGAATGAAGATGATGTGTATGAATGTGAATGAAGTGTAGTCTTGTACAATCTCAGGTCGACC
>JAAAKQ030511700.1:0-19636 GCA_010016005.3 Zanna intricata
AAAAACAAGATGGCGGACACTGCGACACTAGCGCTCCTAGCGGTGAACTGGGGGTACTAGTGGCGCAGTATGCCCACTTACGCACTACTTACCTATATATTTTGTTAATTCGATTACTAATTTGAATTGATATAACATTTTCTAGATGGAAAAAATTTATCTTAAATAAAAGTTTTAACACTTCTACAAGTAAAAAAATTAATATGTACATAAATAAAATATTTTGCCATGTGAATCAATATAAAAAACTGACTGGTTGTTGACTTCTTTTCATTATTACTTTATCTGTTTGTGCTATACCGGATTACTGTTTAATCTGTTGATTCATTATTTTTTCCTAATTATTTACAAACATTATGTGTGGTCTTTTTATGAAACAGATTTCATTATAAGTATCTTGTTTATAGTTTTCTGTTACATTCTCCTTCAATCTGAAAAAATTATAATAGAAGTTATATAGAGGTTTTAATAATTATTAATACAGGATATTTACTTATAAGGTAATAAAAGTTCTTTAGATGTCAGTTTTTGTAAGTCTTTGTAGCTGATTTTAACGTCTGATTTTTTTTATATATATATTTTTTAATTGTTATTATTGAATTAATATTTATCGTAAAACTGTTTTTACAGTCGAAGGTTAATAATTATTAATAAATTAATATATTTAAATTTAAAAAAATGTATAAAAAAAATGAGGTAAAGTTCGATTTGAACCGTTATGCCTTCCCTTGTTACATCCAAATATTTTATTAATTAAAATTTTATCTGGCTATACCTCTGGAACCAATGAAAATAAGTACCATTTATTTTTAACTTATTTCAACTTATCGTTGAGAAGTTCTCAGTGACCGATTAGTACGGCTGTTAAGAAAAAGTCCAAAATAAAAATGTTTAGGGATTTTTGTCCTTTTTGGACACTTTTAGTTCAGTCGATTGGAATCAAAAAGGGAAGTGCACAACTCGACGTTACAACAGTCCTAAATCCAAAATTTCAACATCCTACGGCTAATCGTTTTTGAGTTATGCGAGATACGTACGTACAGACGTCACGCCGAAACTACTCAAAATGGATTCATGGATGGTCAAAATGGATATTTCCGTAGAAATCTGAAAATCGAAATTTCTCCCGATCACATATTTTCTTTACTTTGTATAAGGAAGTATTGAATTAAATATTTTTCGTATCCACTTGGACTGTCCAGTCCGAGTAAAGAGTTTCAAAGTAGTTTAATTTTTTTTTTTGTTTTGCGTAGGAGGAGGAAAAAGCTCTACCAGCCGACATCTGCCCGCACAGATGACAGTGTGGGGCTCTCACCCACTAAAATACCTCACCCTACCTCTCCCAAGGGCGGCCGGAATCGCCTCTCCGTATAACATCAGTCAGTCCTGAGTGTCATGGCAGCAGATTACCCCTGCCTGCTACCCTTCCCATTTGGGCTCCTGCAGCGAAGCCCCCTTTGGAGTCCTCTTGGTATCCCCAGAGCGCGGCGACTCCCCGCTTATGGGAAGCCGACACGTTCTTCCTCCAAGAGGCTGCCCTTCCCGCTCTACACCTAGCCTAAAGGGGCGGCATGGGCATTTAAAAATGCACGAGTGCCCCTCCCCCACCCGCTCGCGAACTCTCAAACCTAAGAGAGATACATTGGAAGTACCCCGATCCAGTACACTCTTTCTTGTGTCCCGAACCAAGGCATCCTCAGCAAGCAGGCTGCCTCCCATGCCCTACACGGTTGCCACGTTTCGCCCTGTTTTTTAATATTTTCTATACATATATATATATATATATTTTTTTTTTCTTTTCTCATTACTTTTTATTTATTTTATTATTTTTTTTATTGCGCCGCTATCTCCTCAATTACCCTCATACTAAGACTAGCCTAACCTACCTTCCACCTTGTAACCCTCAAATTTTTTCATTTTTTTTTTTTTTTTTTAATTACTTATACTTACTAGATTCATTGCCAGACCCAAAAGGGGCCTGTCCCAGTCTCTCTCTTTACAGTGGGTCTGGAGTTTGTAGCTCCCAATGGGCTCTGTATATGCTCCTGCTACGTCAACCTTCCCATAGTTAACACCCGGCCAGGGGGGAGAGATGGTATACAGGGGAACAAATTCATAATAAATCCAAAGCCTAATCCTAAATCTGATAAGTACAGCGACCGGACAACAGTACATGAATTATACATAAATATACATATATAGATATGTAAAATGTAAATTGTAAATGTAAATTGCACTGATATGTAAATAGATATATTTAAATTGTATCTTAATAATCTAACTTTCCACTTTTGTCTTTGATTATCTAAAAAAAAATATTGTGAAGTAGTTCAGTGAGTATTTATTTATTTACTTTTTTTTTTACCAACGTAGAATAAAGAATTCTTTGAAATATTTCATAGGAGAATTTGTATTTATTTTACTACTTTCTTTTATTGCCACCTAACCTCTTTAGTTATATTTTTACAATAATCTTTAACAATCTTAATGCGTATTTTATAAACAGATTTATCTGATTTTTAAAAAATATTTTTAGTGTTTTCTGACGATTTCCTTCTATATAGTGATTACCCTATGTTTTTTTTTCTAAAGTATACATTGTAATCTATTTTATTCAACTAGTGAGCAATAAGCAACCTCCCACGGCCCAATAGATGAGAATGATATTTATGAAGTGTAAATGAGGTACAGGCTCAGGCAAACCATTTCTGAGATGTATAGTTAACTGAACTCCAACCACTAAAGTAAACGGTATTCACCGTCTAATATTCAAATCCGTATAAAAGGAACTAACATTTACGAGGATTTGAACTTAGAATTCGACTTGAAAGTCAACTTTTAACTGATTTGCGACGACTAGTTAACCAATAGACCTACCCGGTGGGATTTTAAGATTTTTTAGGAGTGATTTTTTTTTTAAACCTGGTTAATCATCTAAAACTGTTGCATTTATCACAATGAAAAAACTGACTTACTGATACAATAAATTTGGCAGATCTATTCGTAACCTAATTTTACTATAATTAGAAAAACGTCCGGCTCCAGGGTGAGAGATAAATAAAGATGATAAGAAAAAAAAAAAATAGAAAAACGTCAAATTTACTGTTTAATATTTTAGATAAAATTTGTTTAAAATGTTCTTTTAAATTTGTCGTTAAATAAATATTCAAACGCAAAATGGTCAAAGGAACATTAGTGATTCACATGAGGGCGGCACTTGGTAATTTTTTTGAAATTCTGATTTTAAATAGAACCAAGACCAAATTAAATTCATTAAAAATAGACGACTTGTGTGCATGTAATGCCCTAACAACAGATTTTCATATTTATATGTGTATTTGGTTATCAGAAAAATTAAATTAAATGAACTGTAATTTACAAATAAGTTTTAAGTACGGTAGATTTCTAGAAACTTATAAATAAGAGCTAGGATTTACTTAAAGCGTTATGATTATTTTAAAAGTAATTTTTTTTCTGTTGACTCGGTTAATTTTAAAATGGGATTTACGGGAAAAGAAAAAATTCCATCGTAAAAGAAACACAGCTAGGGTTTAACTTTGTAGACTTAGAATAATTTGGGGTGCGGCTTCAGCAAATACAGCTTAAGACCTGAGTCGACTCATTTAAATATTTCTTCTCTCGTTTTAACATTATCATTCTTTCTCTTACATTTTTATATATATATATTTTTTATCTTTTACATTTCCAACAACAAACGAAGTCTATTTCTTTCTTAACCGTGTTCCTTCTTTTCAATTCTTTACCCACTCTTTTTATTTTATTCGCCCTAAATCCTTTCTTTTTAGTTGTTTCTGTTCGCGATAACCTTAACCATAATCCAGGTCATCTAAAGAAGCTGCTTTGTTAAATCTAACTGAGATTTAACTATGGAAAAAATTTTTACAATACTACTGATACTTATTTAAATTCCGAGTAAATATTTTGTGCTGTTCTTGAATATCATTATCATATAGAGCTATGGGCAAAAAGTAATTTTATAGAAACGTAGGTTAAGGAAAATTTAATTTTAAATTGACAAATTGAAAAACGAAATACTTTTTCTCCCCCTAACCCTCAATTCTTGTATCTCCCTCTCTATTTTTGTATTTGATCGTAATACCCTTTTTCAATTAAAACTTTTTCATCCTGTTTCCCCGGACAAAACTTAAGTCTTAAACGAAGTAAGCAATATTTCTTTGTTTTTCTCATTTTTTAACGTTATCTATTTAAATTTTTTCAGTTTTTATTGAAAGCGATAATAGATGAAAGCCAAATTTTAGATTATGATTAGTATTATTTCAAGAATATATTGTTTTCTTTTTAAGCTGTTTGAAAAATTTTGGTATAACCAGACGAGATTTTAGAATGATGGTTATTATGAAGTAGACCCTGAATAGATTTTCAAGAAACATAGTACTTTAAAAACTGAGAACTGTTGTCCGTAACAAGATAGATTGAAGTATGCATTAGTTTGTAAAAGGAGGAAAAAAGGTTATTTATAGACATAATTATATCTTCAAAAGAAATTTTAATAATTAATCTATACTTTGAAAGTTTTTCTGATTATATTTTATAATTTATTATCAGGTTAAGGAACCATTGTAATATTTACTACACATTTTTTCACCAACTTTTTCTTACAAAAAACAAAATTGATATAATACATGTTACAACTTTTAAACTGGCGCTCATCTATTATTTTATCCTTTGTATATGGATATCGTTAATTTTATCAAAACATATTTTATTAGGTAAAATAATATAAATTTCATTAAAACCAAAAATATCACTTATTTTTAAAATTTGAAAATTGATGATCAAGGTATTGTAGAAAGTTTATGACAATTTTCACCAGGTAATTTGACAATTTCAATTTCTCTTCAAAATTAAAATTCTTGTTTTACAACTCCATGCTTTACAAATCCAAATTGTTTTTAGAATTTCTTAGAAATTACTGGAAGTTTAGTTCAGAATTCCACTTTTTCAGTCTGTTCACGATTGCATATAAAAATGCTAATTTTACTTAATATATTATGTCTGTAATATTAATATAGCATTATTTGAATTTTAGAGAAAAAAATCTTGATCAATTTTTTTGTTAGCTGTAACAGGAAAACAAAGTCATTTCAGACCTATGTCTACTTATACCTTTTTTTTATTATTATTTTAATGAGACGAATTTGTCAGTAAAGTAAGAGAAAATTTTATGAAATATCTCTTATATAATATTACAAAAATAAATATAAATTTTTAAGTTTCTGTCAAAAAAATATCATTATAATTTTTCATTTACTTTGGTATTTTATAATTAAATTAATACTACTTATTCATTATATTGTTTCATATTTCTATTTATTCTGTATATTTTTCTTCTGATGAAGTTTGTTTAACATTTGAAATTATCAACTAATTTTAGATTTCCAGTAATTGTTTTTGCGTTTATATGTTTTCAAATTCATTATTTCTTTAAACTAAATGATTATTAGCTTTTTAGTAATGGTTTTCTTTGTATTTTATAGATTGAAAATATATATGTAAAAAAACAAACTATAAATTTAACTAGTTCATAAATTGCAGTGGATCAAAGAAGGATTTTATATGCAGTTATAAGCAGTCTTTTTTTACAGGTTTGTGTTTTGAGTAATAAATTTTACGAAAATGCAGGGCCAATAACAAAACACATACGCTTGGATTTTATGAGAATTTTATGCATCACTGTACTATCCGGGTCAACAACAAACCCCAAGTGTGTGTGTGTGTGTGTGTGTGTGTGTGTGTTTCTATTATATTTTTATGGAAATCGCTAAAAACTTTATATAGGTAGGAAAAATTAAAAAATTATGTTAAATGTTTTTAAATTTTAACATTATTTCATTTAATAAAAAAAAATATATTCATATATCTATCGAAATACCAGAAATACTTTTTTTTTTGTATTGGGCAAAATATGATGTCAAATGAAATTTCATGTATATTTTTTTGTGGTTGGAAATTCAAAAAAGTACTAATACATCAATAAAAATTCTATTTTTTGAATAAGTTAGAAACTTTCTTGATAAAAAAAATTGAAGAATTTACATAATTCATTTTTTATTCTTATTATCAATATTTAGAAAATAATTACTAAAAAAATATATATATAAAATTTCCAGGAAGTAATACTTAATTATTTTTTTACCTGTATTTACATATTCAAAACAAAGAATTATAATTTTAAAGAAAACTGTATTACTTCGTTATGAAGAAACCACACTGAAAGTAAAATTTTAGCTGGAAATATTGAAATATAACTATGATCGATAAATCACAACGTCTTTGTTTACCACGCTCTGTTCTACTTCCCTTGTAGCAAGTAGGGAAAACTTCCTCCTTTTCTCATAATTTTCTGCTCAGTTCAAAATAGTCCTTTTTAATTGTCTTTTTTTTTTTCAAATTAACTTTTAAAATTTATATATAAAAATGTAATAAAAATACCACATAACTTCTGAAAAAAATTTCTTCCTAAGAGCTTTTTAAATTCACATTCAAAAATTGGAACCTATACAGTTGCACTGATAGGTTTAAATTTTTTAAATCAAACTCTTTTCCGCTTTTTTCGTAGTTTCTCAAGTCTTGAAAAATGTTTCACTTAACCTTCTATTGATACCATAATGAGCGAAACAAGTTTGTGTCTGATGTATAAACATGTCAATAAATGTTATCAACGAGTTTACAGTAATTATTGTGCGACCAATACATCAGTATTAAGACTAAGTCTAAGATAATGTTTTCAATATCTTCAGAATTTGAAAATGCTAAATTGAATGAGTGTTTAGCATAATATTCCGTTTCAGAATTTTTATTTCTTTCACTTCTTGTCTCAAAAAAGATTCTCCTCTCTGTTTCTTTAAAAGTTTGGTGCCATTGATAATATTCAACTAGTAATCGAAACTTTTAAAAATATCTGGAATATATTTATCTGTAGAGCAAAATATTTTTCTAAAATACAGATTCTTAATTGTTAAGTAAATTTTATTTTTATGTTAAACATTTTATTATAATTACTTTTTTAATTATTACTTACGACAATTTTTTAATAGAAACGCACAGCAGTTCCTCATTTTAAATTTATGCAAGTAGTTATTTGACGTACTGCCTAATATTTAATCCAGTTTTATTTTAGCACAGATTGGTGCTTGTATTTTAAGCAGGTGGGTGCAATGTTATTTTCCCTATTATCCAGGGATAGAACCCACCTTGTGATGATCATGGTCGACACACCATACCTTACGTTTCTAGCTATGATGGACTGTACCGAAGTCGTATTTTAGACCCTCTAAACTTGTTAACACATTAAAGTCATCAGTTAGTCCTATGCTAGGACGCCATCGATGCAAATATCTCTTCCAACTATGACCATCTACTACAACTTACACAACCTTCAAATACAAATTTACCGATTCGTGGAAGCGTGATCCCCGCGCCTTCCTCTAATTCGAAAGGTTTCACACAAAAACTCTTCCAATATCTAGCTTCAATTAGACTAATCACTCAAATCATTACTTGATTGAGTCTTTAAACACCAAAAGTACTATTCTCATACAAAAAAAAACAAATCTTAATAGCATCAACGACAATTTTGTCCTACAATTCAATTAATCAGTATTTTTTTTACTTGAAAATCAAGAAACAAAGTCTTAAATTTAATAAGCCTTAAATGGAAACATATTTTATCCCTCCCTTTTCTGGTCTGCTTTCGCAGACGAGCTCAATGTCTACGCCCTCCCTTACTGCAGCTCCGTCACAGAGTTCTCCACACATGCCTCACATCCTAACAGCAAGCATGTAAACGCTTGTTTTAACAATTTTTTTTAAGCACCCCGGCACCGGGGTTGCTATTCTATCTGTACATCTATAACAGCATCACACCTCTCAGCCACCCTTCGTAGGACTAAGAATCTACAGAAGCCAGAAACTATATTTTATTCCCTTTCAATTTTCCAATTAACTTGCACATCAAAACCAGAATTTATCCTCGAAAGCTTCAGCTTTCAAAAGCTGAAGCTTTCGAGGAAAGCTTTTATTTGAAAAGCTTTCGAATTGAAAGCTTTTATCAATAAATCAACATATTTAAATTTAAAAAAAAATGGAGATGAGATCTGATTTGAATCGATATGCCTTCACCTTATAAGGTCCAAATTAAAATTTTATTTCGCTATAATTGTGGAATCAATGTAAATAAGTACCACCTATGATATATAATTGAAAAGCTCTCAATGAAGGCTTATTACTGCAGTTAAGAAAAAGTCCAAAATCCAAAGTTTTTGGACTTTTTGGGCACATTTGGTTCAGTCGATTGCAATCAAAAGAGGAGGTACACAACTAGATATAACAACATTCCTAAATCCAAAATTTCAACATCCTATGGCTAATCGTTTTTGAGGTATTCACGCCGAAAGTAAAGTCAAAATGGATTCAGAGATGTTTAAAATTGATATTTCCGTAGAAATTTGAAAACCGATATTTTTTGCGATTACAATGCTTCCTTGTTCTTCCTACAAGGAAGTAAAAAACAAAGCTAAACTATGACAAAAAATTTAATTTTGAATTAAAAAATAATACTAAGAAGAAAATGTATTTAAATGCAATTATAAGTATTTTTTATGCTACAATGATGATTATTATTCGGAATTACAATATTACGAGTATTACGGTTATTTATATATAAGAAATTGCAGAATTGCAGAATTATTTTAATTAGGTAGTCAAATTAGAAAGAAAAACAAAAAAATGATATGTTAGATGAAGACCGAAACAAGGAAGAGAATTATTCAATATTCAAGTAATACGAATACACTGGCAGGGTTTGTAACTTAGAATTTTGGAATAAAAATAAATAAAATAAACATTTTTTTAAAATTTTTTTATTTATATGCAGGTAAAAATTTAATGTAATAAAAATTGGAATACACAAGAGAAATAATTGAGGATGTTAAATGTAAGAAATACGTTTTAACTAATGACTTGTATAGAATAGAAAGGAGAATGTATTAAGAAAATTCCGTTAGACCAGTCAATGACTAATGATAAAAAAAATCTTACTTTCCTGCTGCTTGTTGAATAGGAAATGACTTAATCTATTCTGTGCATCTTCAAAAATAGTGTTCATCACGTATTTCAAAAATCATTTTTTATTAAAATTAATACAACTTTTGTGATATTTTAAATGAATATGTATTTTATGATTATTTATAAGCTCCAACAACTAAATAAAATATTTATTTTTAAATAGTTATTTTAATATCATTTGACCATTATTATTAAATAATGTTACAGAGTTTAAAAAACGAATCATTCCAAGGGATTGATGTTTTTATATAAAAAAAAGTTAGTTTACATTCTGAGCAGTGGTACAATACATGGCCGGCGTCTGATCTACTTCACTCAATGTTGGCGCCCCTTAAAATCCAATCTGGGGCAAGTCTTAGTGACTGACTAGGCTTTATCCCTTTCCAAACATCTTGTAAATCCCCTTTTTCCTACTCTTTTCCTACTTTAAGCTACTCTTTCTCTATAATCAAACTCTTATCTTTCGGACGGTTTTAAAAATCCCGACTTATTTCTTAACCAATGCTTTTTATTCTATTGTTGAAATTTTGCTGTTGGTCACATATTTTTCAAGTTTTCAAATAAGAAAATTATACGATTCACTTATTTTTATAAATAATTTTTTAAAGGTTTAATCAGTAAAAATATACTTATTAAATATAAGATATACTTGATTGTGGTTCCGGAGGTTAAAAAAAAAAAAAAGATCAGATGAAAATAAAAAATAAAATAAATACATTAGTTTTAGTATTTAATTTGCGTTTGAAAAAAATATATTGTAAAATATTAATGCAACATAAATATTATTCTGATATTAAAAATCAAATATTTAACGTTTTAAAAATAACGTTACCCTAGATTTTGACATAGTTATTTCATTCTAATTTAATGAGTACTTAAAAACTGAATAATATTAACATCTCTTCTTTGTCTTGTTTTCTCTTTTGTCATTAACAACTGAAATACTATCAGCACACTTTAATAATTCCTCCCGGACGACTAGCTGAAATTAGAACCTTTTATGTATGTCTAAATACTTTTTATAACATCTTATGGCTGTAATTTTCTATACAATTAATCTTTCTTAATCTTTATTTTTAACTAAATTTTACTTGTATATTACATACTGGTCGAATTGTTGCTTAAATTAGCAGTGCTGATTTGGTTATTTGCACTTCATAACTGCTCCACTTCTTAATTTCGAATCTACAGTCACATTTCGTGAATGTTAAAAAAAAATAACATAATCTTTTTTAGGTGTTGATAAATACATGAATAAGTCTTAAGGTATACATTAAAAAAATATGTCTAGGCTACAATTTTATCTGATTAATTTTGTTTTTAAAGAAATATAAACGGAATGGTTTATTTTTTTAAAGGAAATGGTTTTAAAATTGTTTAATCATTTAATTATAAATAAATTAATGTTCCAAATTTATCAGCCTATATTTAAAAAAGAATCTATTTATCTTCAAATCTGTTGTTACGTATGGCCTTAAAATATTTAGTTGTACAAAATAATTAATTTAAAACTAAGTTATAATTTTCTTTTTAAAATTTGTCCATCTCATTGTTATCGGTCAAAATTGCGTTGCTTCGAGCAGCATTTTCAGTGGGAATTTGATCTCTCCAATCGATTTTATCGATGCGTATATGGCATTCAAGGTCACATGGGCAGTTAGATTGATTGGAGTAGGCGCGGAGTTTCGTGCTCCCGCGTTGCGGTTATGTAGCTATAGGGCTACGTGTAGGTCAACCTAAGCCTACGGCGAGGGCGATTGCTGCTGAGGTATACTCTGATGCTGGGGTTTACTCTGATGCTAAATGTCGACCGTGGCATTTGCATCGGGAGCATCCCGACCGAGGCCTGGCTGATTGGCTGGATGGATATCTAATCAGGACGAAGGTCATTCAGACGACTCCCGGTAAAGCCCCTCAGGGCTAGGAATGGGAGGGGTGGTGTGGCGGCCGGAATCGTTATTTGGTGGGTATCTTCCCCTACGGGGGTTGAGATTTCTTAATCATATATTATATCCCAAAATAATTTTACACTTCATGGAAGATTATAAAAGTATTAGACTCCAAATTTTTTGTTCTCAAGACTAAAATGATCACACGTAAGGCCAACGCTCTAAATTGAACAAGACGTTTATAAACAAGATTGAGCAGGTAACTTCTTCTAAATTTCGGTTTTAAATATTTACATATTTACCTCTATAGGTGCATTGTGTTCAGGCAGATGTTGAGGCAGGTGGTGTAATGACAGTTCCTGTCATTACACCACCCTCTTAGATAAACCCCTCAAGGGGTTTACCAGAGTTGTCTTTTAGATCCTCTAAACTTGGTAACATATCACAGTCATTAGTTTGTCCTCAGTCAGGATGACACCGATGCAATGCTACTAGTAAACTTTTTCACAGCATATGAAAGTGCTCCTTTAATCGAAGATTCTCATCAAGGATAATAATTATATACGTTTGCAGCGGGACATACCAAATTGGATGACCTGCCATTGACACAAATTTGTCAAGTAACAATCAACACAAAAATAGAAAACTGTCAACATCACTGAGCAACATCATCGTTGTCTTCTTTGGGCTAAACATCATCTAATGTTGCAAACTCTACAACTGAAGAATTTTGCAAGTCTGGGTCTCCCTGAACTCGCTCTCATTCTTCGAATCTTTTTTAACTGTCTTCTTGTAACCGGATACAACTAGACCTTAAATTTGATCTTTTACCCCAACGGACAGTCTGAAGTTTCTCTCTAATTTCTTTAAATTTTTTTCGTAGAACCCGCCTTCCTGTTTTCGAAAACGACCGCTGGCTGCTTGCGGGATAAGCTGGCCTCCACTTTTCTTTAAGCATCTAAGCGTATTGTCTCCACTCTACCCTAATAGGCATAGGCACTAGTTCCGTGACAGAAAACGCGTTTTTAAACATAAATTTTTGACTAAAATTGGTTTAGAGACAAGGGTCTCTAACCTATCCTCTGGAGCAGAGAACACTATCTGAAATTCATTAAGCCTCAGGATCACTCGTCTGTGAATATTCAAGGGATTTCAAAAAACCCTAACAACTGCTCATATTGTTTCTCAAATAGTGCTTCTAGAAGAACATAACTATCAGCTTACTCCAACCTTAATGAAATTACGAATCAAATAATTTTTGGTACCTAGGTAACGTGCCTGACTACCTTGACTTCCGTTATGGGAAAAGAAGACATCCTTCCCTCCACTCCGGACGACGTCTTCATTTCTAAATCACCTGGATTTTCACATAGGTCTCCACATTCTTCAATTGAAATCTTCGCCAATGCTTTCCCATGTAAATAAAATAAGCTAAGCTATCTATTTCTTGCTGATATCTACCACCTTTTTGGGAAAGCCCACAAATGTGACAACTGCCCACCACAGATAGCCAAATGCTTGGTTGTTCTCCTGTCACTCTTTGTATCTTTTTATCGCTACAGGATTCTTTACGTAAGTGCAGATAATTATGAAAACACTGATTATCGCCCCCACTCGGAAAAGAGCGCAAGCAGAACTAGGACAAACCCTACCTGGTTGATAGCTTACTTGTTATAGCGTACTTAACCAGCATTAGTTACCACTTCATCGCCACATGCCTTGGAGAACAAAAACCCGATCGCTTTAAAAGGTCCTGTATTAGGAGGATACACTTCCAAATCAGACCACCAGGTACCGAGTAGAACCACGGTGAAAATGATGATTAACATAAGCTTTTGATATGGATGATGTTAAAGCCTTAGTTGATAAAGAATTAAACACTGGTGGAAGGTAAACACTCAATATCTGTTTAAATAAACACCAAAACAAACTCAAGCCACAGCAATTACTATCAGAAGAAGAGCAGAGTTTTAAATTTTTACAATTTATAATTAATATTTCTGACCAATGATAAATATAAGTTTTTATTCATAAAAAAATACTGGTGATTGATAATTATATTATCATACTAATTCATTTTTTTAACAATTCTCTGGTATTAATTTTTAGCTGTACTATAAAGTACACACCTAAATCGTTACAAAACTAAAGAAAATACATTGGTTGGAAGTTCATGTAGATCATTCGTTCTCAAAGTGGGTGATAACGCCTCCTTGTGGGTGCTGGGGGTGTTCAGGCGGTCCAGTAAGGCGATGGCTATTTAAAAAAAACAAAAATTTTGTTTTCCTAATATTTCAATCTAAGATGTAAGTTTAGACTCAGAAAAAGGTTTTCTTAATTGTTTTTAAACTACGTTTAAAAAATTAAACGGTTAATTACGGTTAAAAAATTTTGGAGACGCTAGAAAATGTTAACATTCTCACTGTTGAGTGGTGAGCGAAAAAGTTTGAGAATCAATGTTATACTTTGTGAAAAAATATGTTCTATAACACAATAAGATCCTTAATCTTAAAATGTTGTGGATAGTGAATGGTCACCGTGTTCAAGTGTGTTCTTATAGCACTCCCGTTCAAGTGGATGTTTTACTGGTATTTTTTGTATTTCTGGTGTTGTGAGTGGTTCATTGTGTTAATGCTAGTTGAGACGTGAATTTTGGCGTATAAATGATTAAAATCGGTGTGATACAGGAGGAGCTATAATAAATTTTTAGTTTTAAGCAAAATTACGAGGCTGTGAATAAGATGTTATTCCTATATACATATAATACATATAATTATTAACTAATTATTTATAGGTTTATTTTATTAGTTGTGTGTATAATATTGTGTGTGGCATTATTATTTAGTTTTAAAGGCTATAAGGTATGATATTAAGACATGTAGTTTGTAAGAAAGCACGTGCTTAACCTCAATTCTGCAACGTGCCTGCTGCAAGAAGTTAGCTACGATTTCGCGCCTAAAGCTAATCAGGTGTACCAACTCAGATATTATTGCGAACATAGAGATTATAAATTTCTCTGTTGATCTGAATCTCGCGGCCAATTCAAATTGACACTCAGGGACTCGGAATATTTCTAAGTCCTGCGGACTATATTTTATGTAGGGAAATTGCGATATCCCTCTATCTAGTTACTTGGGCTCCCGGCCCCAAAAACCTTCGGGCTTTAGACCACCCTCTCCAAGGGCTCCCCCTCCTCCACTTCACCCGACTTTCGTCCGGGGCAACTTCCCCCGAAAATATTTATTATTTTATTTTTTTTTATTGAAAGAATGGGGTGACAACGAAGAAACAAGACGAAGGGCAGCCTGGAAGCTGAGAGGACTGCTCCCCAAAATCCTTGAAGGCAGAGGATGACCTACCGGAACGGGGAATGGAGATGGAGACATTGAACAATACAAGAAAGAGAAGTTGTCCTTCTGCGGGCAGCCCAGATGAGGAAACGGTGAGGTTTCTACAATTCTGGATGACCTGGAGGAGTTCCATGATTTCCTGTCCTCAATAAGAAGAGAAAGACATGATCTCAAAGCAAAACGTCTACGGTAAGGGACTGAGTGAAAGGAATTGCACCCCTTCTTGGAGATCTTCGGAGACGAGGTCCTACAATGGACAACAGTGCCCAGACTATGGCCTCTGGACAAGCTGCCATAAAGGAGGCCCTGGAAAATGGTTTCATAGAAGATCTGAAGGCAGTAGTGGAGAGACAGTGGTCCTCCAACATGTTTGAAAAGACAAAAGAAGAAGCTGGACTCCCAGAGACGGAGAAACCAGGGACTAGGTGTTCGTCTTGGACACCTCAGGCAATCCCAGCAGTAGGTATGGAAACTTCTTGCGGTCGGGGGTGCAAGCTTAAAAAAGCTAAAGGAAGGACAACGTACCCCTGGGCAGGTGGCCTGGGAATATGGAGCGGGGTCCCTTCTTGGAGACGTCTAGCCCGGTAGGGAACAATAACGTGAAGCTGGTGACAGGAGAAACTGCTGCAGTGGTAGACCACCTGTTAAGGCGCTTTGATCGCTTAATAAAAAATGCGAATAAACCCTTTGTGCTCGTTGCCCCCGGGGTCGAATCGGGGAAATGACTCTAAAGGCATCGGAGTAGTGGGCGCCGTGGAACGGCCAGGAGGTGCTATTCTTCTTACACAGGGAGGAGCCTCAAGACCAGCCTGGCCTCAAGGGCCAAGGAGGCAGCCCAATTGTTGAGGATACCTTGGTCCGAGACGCACGCAAAAGTGTCCTGGGTCGGGGTACTTCTGAGGACGTATGCTGGTTCGTCGAGGTTTGAGAGGATCGCGTGGGCCGCGGAGGGAGGTTGTTTGGGGTGCATGCAATGCGTACTCGGCCCGATGATAGGATTAGGTGTAGGGACGGGAAGGACAGCTCCCCTGAGAAGGGACATTTCAGCACTTCACAAGCGGAGGATCGGGATGCTCCAGTGAGACAGGGAAGACCACGATGAGGGGTCCTTTACCCCAAGCAGGGTAAAGAACCCAAGCAGGGAGGCAATAGGTCAATCTGCTGCCATGGCACTGAGGAGTGGTTGATGACATGCCTAACGGTAGTTCCAGATGCTCCTTGGGTGTGTAATAAAAAAAAAATTCTTAAAATATTAAAAATTACAACGTAAAAATAATTTATTACCTAGTTTGATATGAATGAATAATATTTTAAAAATGTATTGCATTGCAAAATATAATCAAATGTCGTGAAATTATTAGAATTTCTATATTTATAAATATTTTTTAAACAAATTCATATTCACTACCGCTAAACAATTACCTACTTTTGATCCTGAAAACTCGTTCTAACTTTTTAATCTATCATTTATGTATTTGTTTAACTTGAACAGGATTATACGTAGATGTAAGTGTAGTAATAGATCCGAATCAATTTTATTCAATTTTAATACAACAAAAAAAATCTGGTGAGAATTTATCTACCATTAAACATACAAAAAATGTTATATTGCGGAAAAAAAAATCTCTAATAAGTGGATTAAAGTATTATCCACACGATCAGAAATGTTACCTCTCTCGAAAAGCCATGTTCCAAGGTTTCACCATTTATAAATGTAGATAACTAGAATTCATCCAATCATTAATATATATATATATATAACTATTAATATTTGTCTAATGGCGTTCAATAATTATTAATATTATGCTCAATTTATCATTAACTCTGTTTTCTGTATTCGCTGGCATATAAGAGAAATTGAAAAAATTATTTTTTTTTAATTAGATATCTGAAAAACTTCAGTGGCAAAACCTGTATCACGAAAGATTTTTTACTTCATGAAAATAATACACAGAGTAGGACAGAAGTCAGTAATAGATGTTTTATCTCGGGTTCTACATAATCTAGGAGACTATGTCTTTGAAAGGCTCTTCGTTAGATTTGTACTCAGAGTATGCTGATAATGTATTAAAAATACAGTGTTCCGAAAATTAACAAAATGTCTTTTTTTTTACTTTAAACTCAAGCTTGCCACTCATTAATTTTATCATTTGAATTAATTACATGACTTTTTTTTATAATTGGCTATTTTTCTTTTATTTTCAAATTGTCTTATTAAAGTAAGTACCTATAGAAACAACGCAACATTATTTGAGAAACATTTAATATTGTGTTGACCTCCATAAGACTTTAGGTATATCCTACTCTGTCAGGCATTGACTCAATCACGTTCAAACATTTTTCTTTCGTCACCTGTTGCCACAAACTTTAATTTAAAGTTTGTAATTCGGCCTTATTTTTTTGGTTTTCTTTAAACAGTTCCAGTGCCATCCCATTTCATAAATTTTCAATTGGCTTTAGAACAGGACTACGATCTGGCCAGTCTGAAACTTCCAAATCGTTAGCATTAAACCATGTCTTGGTAGATCGTGATTTATGACATGGCTCGTTGTCCTGCTGGAAGATTAAATAGTCTTCCACCAGGTTATAAACACTAGCAAGCGTGAATCATTCCATTGTCTTAATGAATCCTAGTCTGACTATTTTCTCATCAAAGATTCTAACATATTCAGGACCTTTTGACGTTATGCAATCAAATACGAAGATGGCGTCTTCACCTTTTTGCACAGTAGAAATGATGCAGGCTGGAAGAAACCTTTAAAATGTAACAAAATTAAATTTTGGAAATTTTCGAAAAATCCCTAATTTTAATGAATTTTCAGCAAACTTTAGTATAGCTCAAACTAAGAACTTGCCAAAGTCGCATCAAATACTCTTTTAAATCAACTATAAGCCGATATGAAAAAAACAAATTCTGTATATTTCTACAACTCTCTTTCTATATGTACTCAACAAAAAATTATAAAGAAAAAACTTAATATTGAAAATATGCAATTAAATATCTTTTCTAGTATTTGTATTTAACAAAAAAAAAAGGTTTTTCATTTTTTTCTAAATAAAGTTTATTTGTGACAGGAAAATTTAATAATTTCATCACTTGTGATAGAATATAAGTTGTAAATTTTAGTAAAAATGGCATGATAAAATAACCCAATTTATTTACATATTAGATATTTTATACTAGTTTACTTGCCATGACAGCCTTATCTTAGTACTAAGTTGAATAAATATAAGAAAACTGAATAACTTTCTCTCTGATCTATCTAAAAAAGTTTTATTTATTTTTTTATTATTGTTTTTTTTTAATTTATTTCTAATATATATATATTTTTTTTATTTTGTAATATTATAACATCGTTTTGATAACAAATATGTAATAAAATTTATAATCTAGAATTATCTTATTTTTAAATGATATATAAATCAGTATAAGAAGTATTAGCAACAGTTATATAGTATGTCATTATTAAAATCAATAAAATAAAAAAAAGAACATTATTTGGAAGATATATATGGATGTATTGTGTGGGTTAGATATTTGAACCTTTGATATGAAAAGAATTGAAGATTTTGAAAAATGGGGTTTTATAAAAGAAATCTTGGTTGGACATAATAAGTACCGTATATAATATGACCTCTGTTGAGCAAAAGAAGTTAGATATTGTTGAATAAGCTGCAAGTAAAAAGAGAGCTGATAATACTTACAGTATTTTAAAGATTTTTTATAAAAAAGCTTGTGTTATTGATTATATATTTCACAGGGATCTTTTTAAATCTTTACATAAAATTGTACAAAGCAGACCATAGAAAAAAGGATATTATTGCGCATCCTCTGCTGAGCAAAATTGAAATAATATTTTGTAATTATATATAATGATTTTTAAAAATGTAACTTCGGTTTATGGTATTGTTTTTGTTTTATTTCAATTTGTTATTCATCTTGATTCATCCAAGATCTAAGAAAGACCTCCAGCATGCCTTCTTTATTTTTAATTTCATTTTGTTATAAAGATATATATTTTTTTTAATGAGACAACTTCTTTAAAAAAAATGAGGACAGAAATTCACCCTGGAAGATTATGATACCTGAAAACAAAATTAAATAGCGTAATTAAGAATATTTGTAATACCAGTTATAATATTCAGAAAACAGTTAATTTCTGAATATTTTTTTTATTTTTTACTTTTTTTTTTGTTTAACCTCCGGAACCACCGTTAAGGTATATCTTCTGAGGATGAGATGAATGAATTGTAACGTGTGTGAAAAATGTCATGCCTGACTAGGATTCGAACCCGGGATCTCTGGATGAAAGGCTGAGACGCTACCACTCAGCCACGGAGGCCGGCTATTTTTTCTGAATATGGTTTAGTATCGAATTGTTTTAATTTTATTCGATAAAGAAAGATATTTTTTTCATAACATAATCTTCTCTTTCATAATATAAGCCTCTCCGAAGTTATTTAGTCACAAAAATCCAAATTTAAGCTGAAATCTTCAAAACATAAATTTTTTAACATCAGGTCGTAAAATATGTGATGATAATCAACCGGAGAATTTTTGTGGTTTCTCCAAAACTTCACGTCCTATCTGTGCCTTAATATTTGTAATTTTCAATACGTAAACTAGCCGTCATAAGAAGATATGGTCTTGAATCAATTGTGAGACCATTCATGTCTGCTATAACCCAAAGAAAACAGCTGTGATTTGCAACTTATTTACAATGCTTTATATAAACAACGAGACATTCGAAAAATCAAATACGAACATTAATTATCATGCAATTATTTTTTTCTGAACGATTCTTTCATCACGGCGCCCTTCCAAGACGACTGTCTCCTTATCCATTTAAACCATTTAAAGGTTAAGATGTTAAAGAAGTATTTCCGACAAAAATGAATAACAATAACAATTTTTAACTGATTTTTTAAACTGATCCTCAACAATCTGAGGATTGCGACATTTAATAATATTTGTTTCTTTTAATCAAACACTTTTCCAGCTACTGACGGGTTTTTATATATATATATTATTGCAATTGTAATTTACGTTCCGGCTTGCCAGGCCCAATTTAGCTGTAAGTGTAAATTTACTGGTAAAAACACAATCTAAAACAGGCTTAGGTCACCATTCCTGAGATGTGTGGTTAATTGAAACTCAATTACCAAAGAGTGGATTTTCAGAGGTAACAATGGGTAAGGTTTGACAGATGCAGGTTACCGGTGTTCTTTGGTGGTTGGGTTTCAATTAACCACACTTCTCAGGAGTGGTCGACCTGAGATTGTACAAGA
>JAAAKQ030511711.1:0-19635 GCA_010016005.3 Zanna intricata
AGAGGACTGAGAACGGAACCCTGCGAGCTTCCCCTGGTTACGGATTTTTCCACAACTAGGCGCGCATCCTTGAACAGAGCCGTTCGGTTAGACAAATAGTCTTTAACCACGGCATGCAGGCTTTCAGAAACGTTGCGGCGTTCTAATTCATAGAGGACAGAACTCCAACATAGAGAAGGAAATGCTGCCTCTATGTCAATAAAAATTGTACCAGCATTAGATTAGAATCGTTATACAATAGCCACACCAAAAGAGTTAAATATATTTTATTAACTCTTAATATAGATGTATTAATAGTTATTAGCCTCTGATTGTAAACATTTTTGAATTAAAATGAAAAGTACATAAAATTTTATTTCACGAATAACTTCTGATTTTTTTAATATATATATATATATATATATATATATATACGTATATATTCTACTGTTACACATTAATAAATGATGTGCGCTGGAGTAATCTACCAATTCAGACGGGCGAATTTTTATTTCTCTCATTCTTTCTCCACCGCTTTCTCTCAATCCTCTCACTAACTCAGCTATCTCTTTTTCAAGTTGTGTGAATCGACAGAACACAAGCTCTTTTCCCCCACATATATGGGGCATGCACTATTCTTCTACGTATTTACGTTGTTAAATATGCAATTTTTACACCTTGACCCACTCTGGAGTGCTCTCGATGTTTCAATCGAAATTTCCCAAAAGGCATATTCCCTAATTCTTGATGGTGAACCCAGATCAGATCTCAAAATCCGGAAGTCTACACTAACACAAATTGTATCGGTAGATTACTCAGCACAGATAAAGGTAATATGTAGTATACAGTAATATCTGACAATATATTAATAATGTTAGAATATGTTATGTACAGAATGCTTATGTATGCTTATGTTGTGCTGTACAGAATATACATTTTCCTTATGTTCAATTAAGAAAAACTATTACGTTTTAATAAACATATCAGATATTCTTAAGAGTTATAAGAGTAATTATTTATTAAAAGTTGGGAAAATTATTTTATTAAATCCGTCAAGTTGAACAGAATAAGATTTTCATTAAATAATATACCTGTTTATAATTAAGGTAAGCTTATTTAAATAATTTAATCATTTTACTAACGCTGTTGAGGTAATTTATAACGCTTGTCATCATCGTTAGAGTCAGAATCGTTGTGTTTATATTAAATAATGCGCGTGTTTTAATTAGGTGATGAGGTGCCGGAGTAGACCTATTTTGTCAGAGATGGAAGAAGTAATTGTAAAAGTAACGAACTGGTAGTGGTAGAGTTGTGGTTTTGGCGTCAACATTTAGTTAGTTAAATATGGTAAAATTGAAAGGAGGTAAATGGGAGGATGAGTTATAAAAGAGTATAGAGACGGTTATGGTTGATGGTTGTCTGAGAAGGACGGGTTGGACGAGATGGAAGAAAGTACTAGGTGAGGTAAAAGCTAGTTGATAGCGATAATCATAGTGAAGCTTTACCGTCAAAACCGTCCTGTAATCTCAGGATACTCGCACGCACTCACCGCCACTTAAACGCACACAAAATACGTAGAATGAGAGAGGGAGATGAAAATAACGACGGTAGCAACATAACGTCAAATGCTTTCCTTTAAACAAGCTTAAATTAATTTTCCTTCTACATGATATAAAATCTACTGGTACTAAACATTTTGCTCAAGTTTATTTTGTGTATCACTGCTTCTAAGTGCTTAAAATCATTCAAGATTAAATAAAATATACTCGTTTATATATATTCGTAAAATAAAATATAAAAAACACATAAAATCGACATCAAAAATAAACAATGAAAGTAGATACTACAATAAATCATTCATCAAATTTCAAACTACAATTTTTTAAAGTAAGCGCCAAATTAAGAAAAACTTGCGCCGTTCTGCGCAAGAAGACTGATGACCGTTAATTTAATTTTGTTTTAATATTTTATTAATTTTTTAATTTGGTTTAATATTGCTAACAATAGATACCGAAGGTAAAGAAATATCAACTTTCCAACTTGCAGCATCATAACGAACGACGCTTCTAACTTACCCCAATCTTTTCCATTTTAAATTGAGCGTAACTGAAGAATGAATCAACAAATTTTCATTAAATTTTTACATACACAGTTTCAGATGCACTACTACAGTGTATCTAAATTACAGTGATCCGGTGTTTTTGGAGATTTTTGAGCCACAAAATTTTATACATGAGAATGTATATATATATATATATTAGGTTGACTCAGGTAGTGTTACCGGCGCTTTTCTGAGCTTATTCCACTAGCGAAAATGAAAAAAAAAAAGTTCATATAAAGATGAGTCCTGAAACGCTCAGTTAGTAAGTTGCGGCTAGCAAGAGATTTCTCCCTGATTCATGGAGAAAGATGAAATAAAACCATTTTGAAATTCTATAAATTTAAATTAATGGGGTAAAACTGATGATTTCTTATAGTTTTTCCCTAAAACACTGAATAAAATAGGTTTTAGAACAATATCTCCAGTAGTTACCATAATATCCGAAATAATATAGAAAATGAAATATAAAACAATTTTTTTCGTTTGTTATACAAAACTTTTATCAGATGATTAAAAAATGTGTAAAATTTATTATCAAAACTTTTAGAGAATTTAACTCTGAGAAAATTGATATAAAATAATATATTAATGATATATATTACTCGTATATACCATACGAGTATATATTGATTGTCAGTAACATATACAAAAATTTGATTTGCATATAAATATAAAAGGAAATGCCAATTTACGGGAATGGAATTTTCGTACTCCTCTTTCTTCAAAACGTGAAGAAAATTAATTTTCATTCTCCACCCCGATTATGCGATAGAAAGAAAAAACCATACTTTTGTTCGAAAAGTCAGTAAAAACGAAATACTAAAAAAGTTTAGCGATATTTAATATGGGATTGAATTCAAAAGTTAAATTTGAAAAAAAAAAATCAATATTATTTCTTGATAAATGTAAGAAAAAATACATGAAAGCGATATGCGATTTCATTAATCAAATACTGTGTATCATCAGCCAATTCTGTCTGATATGTGAAAATATATCTTTCACCTCAAGTTATTCAAATTTAAAAAAGCTTTTGTGTGAAAAAAATATCAATATATATATATATATATATATATCACTTCGCAATGTCAATTTAATACTGAATATTAATGACATACAAAAAATATCTTTACACATAATCATCTACATGTTAATGAACATATTCCTTAAAAAAAAAATCTTTTATTTAAGATTTAAATAAGTATTATGGAAAAAATAGATAGAATTAAAACCGGAAACCATTTTAATAAACGAAGAAAAATTGTATAAAATCGGTTTTAAAAATATGTTATTTCTTCCGCTAAATAAAAAAAAAAAAAAAAAAAAAAAAAAATCAGAACACAATCATTATTTAAATTACAATATACTACGGCTAATTGTCAAGTGTTTAGCGTTTCATAAAATTATTTAAAAGAAATAATCATAATAACTGCGATTATCATAGAGCAGAACTCATTCATTATTGATGTGTAGATGACCGTTTCATGCTATTGTTTGTGCACGTTTCCAGCACACTGATTGCTTGTTTTGTGGACAAAGAAACCATGGCGCGAGGAGGGGAGGACGCGTACACCAAAACCAAAAAAAAAAAATTAAAAAAAAAAAAAAAAAAAAAAAAAAAAAAAAAAAAAAAAAAATGCAGAACTTCTTTTCTATTATTTAAAATAAACTTTTTTACTCTTTGGTAATCCATAATTTAAATTTAGGATTTAACAATCCTACCGGATTTCCATGCTTCTTGTAATAATAATATTTTTTTTATTTTTAAGGTTATAAGTACACATTATAATAAACTAGCTTAATTTAAAAAATTCAACCGATCAGTTTTAAGTACGTTCCTTTTTTAATTTTATTTTTCTTTTATTATAAGAGTTTAAAAAACGATTATCAACAGTCAAAATTTTAAGTAACTGAAAAAATAAACTTAATAATTGTACATGGATAAATATTCTATTGGTTCATAATTAAAAATTCCAGACTCTTCATTTTACTGATAAGATGAACAATGAAAATCTTTATTAATTATATTTAGTACATATTGTTAATTGTTATTTTAATAAATCAATGAACATATATAAGTGAAAAAGTATCAAGGATATCCGGAAGTAGTTGGTAGGCGTGGTTTGCTGATAATTTATATACAGATTTTATTCTATAGTTACATAACAACTAGTATGTATAATAATAATATTTTGCATAATTTTTAAATAAAATATAAAATAATATGATATTTATTTTTATTGTAATAACAGAATTATTATTTTTTATTTCCTAGATTGTATCAACAACATGTCGAGACAAAAGATAAACCTATTAGATCGTTTTTAAACATCTGCTTTTTAATTTCTACATTAACCTATTTATAATTTATTACCTTTTATCTTATGTCATTAGTTTTAATTTTTAAATATATAGGTTATAAAATACAACCGTGTGATTATATATTACTTTTTTTAATGATATTTCGAAACGGTTTATACAACAGTAAGTGAATATTATGCTGAAACACTGAAGTAACATGTGATCATAAAAGTAACCAGAGAATTTTTTTGCAACGCTAAGATTAACTGACGTTACGTTCGTATTTTATAAACTTTCCTGGTTACAAATTACAATTACAACAGAGTTGAAAGTCACAAAAGGGTACCTTGTTACATGTTGTACTAAAATTGCTCTTCTGCAACTTGGATAGTTGTGGTGTTACATGAGTTTGTTCAACTTAAAGTGGTCCTTAATAGTAGAACGGTTAAACATAACAAATTTTTAATTTATTTATTTTTAATTAACTTAGAATAGCTTAATCATATAAAGTAGAAGATAAAGGACCTTAACTGAGTTATGAGTCTATTTAAAAATAAAACCAAAGAAATCTTCATTACAGATTTTCCTATATTGCGATCAGTTTCGAATAATTATAAATTTGTAATAATTCATAATTTTCATAAAAAATTTATTGTTTATATATTTTTGATGATCTGTATAGTTCAATCTAATTTAAAATATAAAACTTAGTCTATGTAAATATAATGGTAATTTCATTAACTACAAAATTAATTGTCTTTTATTTAATATTTTAGTCGAGTATGAAAGTGGTAATAAATTAGAATAAAAAAACAAATTAAATATTGTAGAATACTTAAAAAAAAAAGAATGATAATGGGCAACTTAAAGTATATTGAATTGCAACGCACTTTCATAAAGTTTGATATTAATTTACCTGGTTGAATTTGTTATCGCCTAAGTTAAACATAATGTAGTAACTTTTAAAAGCATTTTTATAAAAGTAAATTTGTATAAAAAGTTATAAATGCCAGTGGCCTTAAAAACAATAGACAAAGTCCGACTTCTTTTTGCTATGACAATATTATAATAATAATAATAATTTATAAAATTATTATTATTATTGCTACCCTTCTTCTTTATGTTTTCATTATTACTTTCTTTAAATATTCTACGTCTTTCTATAAATCATATTATATGTAGTATTTTTATTGTTTTGTATATATACGTTTTCGTATATATACGCTTTAATTAACTTTGATGAACTACTTAAGTCATGAAACTTTCAAAACTGCTCTAAAACACTTACTCAAAAAAAAAAGAATACATACTTCATTTTATTACATCAAAAACTCATTTTATTAAAAAAAAAAAAAATTCAAATTATATCTGTATATTTAAAACAATTTGTCCTGACTGACTGATACATTAACACTCAGCAAACTCTATTGAAGATAAATTGATAAAAATTTGTGTACATGTTCTTCTTACTGTGTAAGTGCACACTGAAAAAGAATTTTTTTTTTTTTAAGTTCAGAGTTGTGAATTCACAAGTGTTAAAATGGGATAACAATGAAATTTATAGGTTTTTTTAATTTCACGGTAATAAATGAAATTATGTTATCTTAAAAAAATATTAATTTGATATTTGGTGTATGTGAATATCTGCATATTCACATACGGAATAGCAAATTTAGAATAGCATTTCTAAATTTTTTAAAATTCAACATTGAAAAGAGGTGGAGAAAGGTAAAAATCTTTCGAATGATGATTACCAATTTTCCCAAATTTTCAGACTATATTAAACTAGATTTTGACTATTCACTAGATTTTGACTTGTAAATACCCTTCAGATAAATATCTAAAAACCATTTTTGGTTTTCAATATTTTAAGGATAAAAAACATATTTTTTAAAAATAATTTTACCGTTTTATGCTACCGGTATTAAATAAATCTTTATGAAATTTTTATCAAATTTATTATTAATTATTTCTAATTTTTATCATAGTGATGATAATTTATGATTTGATTATATATTTCGTGATCTAATTATATATTTCGCGAGCGAAGTCACGATTGGAAATCTAAAAACCTATTAATGGGTTCTGTATTGACGGAATTGTTGCTCTGAGAAAATTACATTACATTTATAGTTTTTATGTATTGAACAGCGTTTAATTTTTATTTATCATTATTATTTTCAAAAGTATGAGTTTAATGAGCACAGGGAGATCCAGGGAGGAAAGCCCCTGGCTAGATGGGAAGCGCGAAATAAGTGAGCTCTGATCGGTCAAACAAACCCTGACCGTGACGGGAAACGGAAATTACCATATAGCGCGAGTGATGCCGTGTCGAGGATGATAGTATTATATCATTTTTGAATTATCTCGAACTTCGGAATTCTTCAAAAGCTGTTGCCAGTTACTTTAAATATAAAGATAAAAGATATTTATTTTTTCAATAAGATTAAACTGTCTTACAGCTAACAGATTTATGATTACAAAAAAAACCAAAGCTGGTCAAATTTGTTCATCAAATAATTTTATATTTTAACTAAGAATAAACAGTTGTAAAGTAAATAATTTATTTTAAGACCATCGAGATAAAACACTTTTATAAATTTTTTTTTTAAAGCAATTACATATAAATTTTACGGCAGAATTCGTAATTCTTTTGTCTCTTTTAGTCACTTACATTCATTAGTCAACATGGACGAATGTATGTTTAAAAAAAAGTCGTTCAGATTATTATTTTTTAACTAAGTTGGACTCCATGAAACCAGTAATTTATTTATTAACAAAAGAAAGAGTATTAAATAAAAAGGGTGAGCGTATTCCTATATCATGACAGTTATCACTGAAAATTGTGAGGTAAAAGAGAAAATTAACGTCGGAAAAATTTATATACATTTTCTGTAATTCGATTTTATATTTAGGTAATTTGTTTCCCAATATGTATGTATATATAGATATACGTAGAGGAACAGAAATAAACTAATATAACTTAATCAAATTACATGTGGTATTGGAGACATCTAACAGTTACATACATGAACATTATTTGTTAAACTAATTATTCCCCCACCCCCAAAAAAAAAGAACGAAGTACAGAAATGTATATTTTTTTATCCTGTGTTCGGTTTTTTAAATTTATTTACGTTAATCTGACAGAACAACTGAACTGTGATGTTTTATAAGTTAGTATAAATATGATTGTCACTTCTTAAACCAGATGTATGTTGACCTCTTGATAAACTGTCCCTATTTCCCTGGAGACATCAACCCATTTCGTTCGAATATGTAGGGATGAAGTAATGTTTCATATATACGAAGGGATAGAGATTACTGTGTTTCATTGTAAATAATTTATTTTTACTTAATTGATTTTTATTATTTTAGTTGCTTAATCATTTTATATGATTTAATTTAATTCTATTTCGTTTAAGCTTGTTAATGTTATTGATTTTTGCTTTAACTGATATATCTACGACACAATTCTAATTTTAACGAATGTACGTTTTGTTTTAAATTTTTTAATAATAAATTATTTATAATAAAGGGTATTTATTTCTATTTATTACATTTTCAGAGAATAAATTACGGCGTAAAGTAAAATTTTACTTTCTGTCAGTCTGTTTTGTACAATTTTGTAACACTGTCACACGGATATCTCTATACTGTTATAGCATTGATTGAAAACAATGACTGACATTTCACATTAATATCAGCTACAAGAACGTTTAGCCAACAAACAAATTAGCCACACAAATTCGTTACACATGTTATAATGTAATTAATTAGATTTCTAACCGTTTTGAAAACTCTCATAGCGAGATCTATAGTTATAAATCAGTTTAAAACTCTTTAATTGTTGCTGAAACATCATTTTTGTTATGGAGCATTAAGAGGATACCTATATATATAAACAACACGAATATGTGTGTTTTTTCATAAATTATTTATGGTGTAGCATTACAACTGTTATTGTGTTTGCTTCTTTATTTATATACTTTTTCTTATTAAAATTTATTAATAATGTATAGAAAATTACAATGGTTTTACAATTGATGATAAGTATAAATTTTTTACTAATTTTGGAAAATAACTCAGTATTTTTCTAACGTAATTGTATTTTGTATTAAATAATGACATGCAGAATTATGTATTTTAAAAGTATTAGATAGATACTGGTTCTAACTAACGTTATCACGCATGTGAAAAGCAATAAATTAATCAGTAGTAGACTTGTAGGTTTTAAAGGGAAGGAAGACAAACGGAGTTTAGATACAAATATGAATGAAACGAAGTATTTGGTGGTTGAAAGACAAGGGAAGAACCTACAAATAGAAAAAGAAATTACTAGAAGTAAATGAATTTAAATATCTAGGGGTCATGTTAACATTAGATGGTAAATGTTTTTTTAAGTAAAGTTTAAAAGGGAATATTTATTATTCGGCAACTGCATTCTGGTTTCTGGAACTTAGTATATTTAGAACGATAAAAATGCTGGATGTTTGCTACATTTATAGAAAGTGGATTTAAGCATGGTTTGATACTGAAATAAAACCTAAAAAGGAGAATCGCAGTGAAGGATATGCTGTCAAGAGTGTTCTGATGGTATAAATAACCAAAAGATGAGGAAAGAAATGGGAATAAACTCATTTTTAGAGGACATCAATGAAATGAAACGACTTATGTGGTATGAATGGATGAATCAATACAGAGGATATATTTAAATGATATTTATGAAGGCAAATTGAGATCGGGATGCAGTAAATGTTTGGAATAGTTGTAAATAATTATTGGATAAGTAAGAAATCAGTTTTAAAATAACTAAATTATAAATACATGATTTTTATTAGGTATTAGTTGACCTATTAACATTTTATTGACTTACAATATAAAAGAAAATATCAGAATAAAATAAATTTTAAAATCAAACTTAATCAGTCACCTAATGAATTAATAATTATAAAAATATTTCAACTTTACTTTAAAAGATCTAACCAATTCTAACCAATTAAATAGAAATATGCATACATACACGCACGTTTTTTCAACAGATAATCTATCATTATACAAAAAAACAGACTAAAATAACATACGTCAAACCTAGTTCAAACATGATGTTTTAAATAATAAATAGAATATGAATTTAATGGACGAATAAAATAATCATTAATCATTTGATATAATTCTTTAGAAAACCGTTGAAGCACTAAATGTTTCTACTAATATAGCATACAATGTGCCTGGGCTGGCACATGCATAAACCACCATGTGTACCATCCTCTCTTAACAGTCTACATAATTTCAACGTCGTACTAGCGTATGAAAATTTTCAGTAAGAACAATATTGACGTTGATGAAAGGAAAGTGAAGTCTTTGTCATGTTTATCGTAAATTATAAAACATATAATTCTACACAATAAAAGAAGGTAATGATAATAATAACAGCAATAAAAAAAATTAATTTAATCTTTCAAAGCAGATTTTTAGTAATAAAAATATTATTTCATATACAATAATATTTGCAATGGTACGGGAAAAATGTCTCATACATATAACTTAAAATTATGAACTACTCCCGATGGATTTTGGGATAGATGTTTAATAAAAACCGTGATAAAAGTAAACATAAGTTTTTATTTACAATCAATCTGATCTATAAGTTCCTTAGTATCGGCGTGTTATACCAAGTTCAGTTTTCAATACTAAATAGGAACTATTTGTCCTGAAATGTGTTTTTTTTTTATGTAAAATATGAACTGCTGAACCTTAACTTAAAATTAAAAATTTAAGTTTTTTTTTTTTTTTAAGTGTTATAACGTTAACAGATGTGTAAATGATCTAAATCATAAGCTACTCCTAGAAATGAAGTATCTGATCTCAATATTAACAAATCATCCTACGCCAAAATGATGAAAAAGTAGTTTTCCAGAAAATCTATATTATGGAAATTTTTTTACATTTAACATTATTCTGAAATTTTTATTAATATACTATTATTTTTATTACATTTAGTGGAGTAAATAAAATTAGGCAAAAAATTATCAGCTTGCATTATGCGATGCGCTAGCGGTACTGCTAAGTTAACTGTCTCCAATAATTCGATTGTTTGCAAATGAATTTTTATAAATGAAATGTCATTTTATCCAAAATAAAATGCTTAATAAATTATTTAAAGTAAAAATTTGATCAAATAAATAAGTAATAAAATACTGAAGATTAAAAATGTTCGCCGTTTTGAAATTTTTGAAGGTGACGTATTCAAAATTTTTTTGTAGAATAAGGTACTAATCTTCGATATGTCAATTTTAATTTAAGAGGTTTACCTGCTCTTAAGAAGTAATTTTTTAAAATAAAAATCACAAAATGGTGTTCAAAAGGAAAAACAAACAAAATAGGACTTATATCGATATGAACATTTCGGTATCCTGAATCAGTTTCTGAAGTTCGGGGAGTAGGTCCCGGAACACTTTGTGTAATGTTAATCATCGTACTGATCGTTTTTTGTATATTTTCTTTTAAGTTTTTTTATTCTATGTTATTATTTTTTATTCTTTATCATTTTGAAAAATATTTATAATTTTTAAAATCACGTAATGATAAATGATGGTCCAATAAAACCTTAAAAAAAATTTTATACTAAATTTTTAAAATATTGTAATATTTATAAATTAATGTCTACCTCAATTTTTCAAATTATTCTAATTCCTATATTTCTATTAATTACAAAGTCAATTGTAATAGGCTTTTTTTTCAAATATAATATATATATTTTGAATTTCTTTATTAGAGAAAATTATTTCTATATGTTAACATCAACTTTTAAATCAGTCTTTTTATTTTTTTGATTACACATGTTTTGAATTATTTTATATATTAAATATTACTAAACATTTTTATTTTTAAAATTCATTAAATATGACCTTAGATTAAAAATAATTATATTAATGGATATTACAGTTTTTCCATTGTTTTCCTTTGACCTTGATAAGCTTATAAATTTGAATTATTCATCATACCACGGTTCGTTACGCATCTATCTTATTTAATTTTTTTTCATTGAGAAATTAAATTATTACTACTTATAATTAGTTTTAAAAATCTTTAAATCATCATATTATGAAATATATTAAAGGAATGTAATTTATATAATATGAAGAAACGTAAAATTAAATTTATAATTCAGTCATAGAAAATCTTCGTTATTTTATTGATTTAAATGAAAAAATTTAACAAATATTTCTTAAATTTAACGTAAATTTTTATTTTCTCTGTTTTATTTGTGGTTTATTTCGTGTTCCTGGATATAATATTCATTTTTAGTAAATATTATTCGGATTTGTTTTGATATTATTCGGATTACTGGTATTTATTATTCGGATTATTTATGTTTTTTATAAAATTATCAGGTAGTTTATAAAAAAAAAAAATTCCATGATGTGACCTCTTTGTCTCCAAAGACTTATACAAAAAGGATTTAACGCCATAAATATTACTGTCTGATACCTTTTTCTTACACCACTACCATATAATGTTAAAATTTTGCATGATATATACAGAAAGAACCATGAAATAATAGATCACTTACCAGTCATAATAAATAATATACTACTTTAATTGCGTTTATTTATTAGTTATCGGTGTTTGAACAAATTATTTTAGTCACATATTATTTTAATATAGATTTAATATACATATGAAATCATATTAAAATGCTAATCAAGGTTTTTATAGATATTTATCGAGATTACAATATAAAAAAAAACAATAAAATATACAATCACTTGTAGTCAGATATGAATTCAGGGCTATCGACCATATATCAGGATATCAGGGCTTACAACCAATTATAATCAGAAAAAATCGATATATATAAAATAAAATTAACTTTGAAATGAAAACCTATAAACGATTAGGAATTAAAAAATATAAATTTAAAATAAATCCATGCGAACATAATTTTTCCGAGATTGCTACACGATCGGAAAAAAAAATCAAATTTAAGATCTCCGGAGAGAATTTGATTCTGTAGTATAGTTGTGAAAATAATGGATGGTCACAACGGAGTCGTTAATAAAGCAGGTAACCTAGTTTAGGGAGGTGGACGGTACAGCATAAGGTTAAGATTACTTACGTAAATGGAAACTATAGAAAGGTTGAGTTAATATCCTGTAATAATATCCATGAGAGGCAGACATTTATGTAAAAATAACTTTGATAATTCAAATAATAAAGTAATTTTAAATAATGCTTTATCTGTAATAGAATATATTATTTATTATTAACTGATACAAAATAGCTTCGATTAGGGATTTTTTTCTTAGATCTAATAATAATAATCTAAAAGAAGTGAAATAACTTTAGTATTCAGTTATCTTAAAAAATATAATCAAGCTGACCACAAAGTTACTTGTAACTCTTATGTGCAACTGTTTAATTAAAAAAAAGTTAATAAAATTGTTGTTGTAATATTAGAACCGTTATCTATAATATAATCATGAAATTGTAAAATAACAAAGTAATTAATAGAAATATATTTTTATTTTTACTCAATAATACGAAATTAGATGAAAATTTATGATTTTTCTCAATAATTTTGAATTGTATCATTTAACTTTTACCTGTAAAAAAATACACGTCTACATATAGTAATATATTTTAGAGAAAAAAATTTATTTTTTTTAATTTTACAATAAATGAAAATAAGAAAATGACGTAACCTAGTAGTGGGAGAGAAACTTTGTTATTATGTATTATATGAAAGTAGATAGATCAAAATAACTTTAAAAAAAATTATTACTACTAGAATATTTATGAATAACTTTAATATAATTTTTAAATTATTTAATATTTATTTGATATAGCAATAATATTACAAAGTAATACCGTAACATATAAAATAATATTAAATTAAAATTGAGAGCAACAATAAAAGACGTATGATAATTATTATTCATAAATGTAACATGTAATGTACAAGAACAAAGCGTGATATAAAATTTTGGATTGTTAAAAAAATAGAAGTATTTTCTGAGAAAGTCTTTAAAAGGTCTGGTATTATTAAAAAGGACTTTCCTTAATAGTGTGATAAGTTTTACAACAAATGCATACACACTGTGCAGCTGAACAAAGCCGTATAACATATAGTCTATTCTTTTATGAACAAAGGATGCTATTAATCACAGATTCAAAATAAATGAAGAAGCTGTATCAGATAAACCAGAATTTGGATTGTCAAACAATTCAATCAACCTTTCATATAAATGCAAAAAACAATAAGTAAATAGAAAAAAAATAAACAAAAAAGATCTGTATGTATATGTTAAAAAAAAAATAAAACGGTCAAAACATATGTTGATGATATAATATATATCTATATCTATTACTTTGGCATTGAAATACACAAGAATATAAAAATGCTATTAATAATATATATGTATAGAGGTATAATATATTCAATCATAAGATGTGGCCTTTTCACCTCAACAAAGAATAAGAGGGGAGACCAGGTAAAGCAGCAGGAGTCTGTATAACTACATATATAAGTATGCAGAGAAACCGGTTGTGATCGAAGTGGCCTGAATTCGAACTCCGTATGTAGCGGTTAACCAACCCTACGGCTAAACTTCACTCAATAACAATAGTACAAAATTATTAAAATAATCCTTTCTTAGCTAAAGTTAGGAATTTTAAATTTAAACAAAAATCCTTTAAAACTTCAAAATTCTTTCCCTGTAATTTTTTATTTAACAAACCATAAATATAATGAGATTAACTTTAATTGATATAACATTAATTTTTATCTGTATTCAACGGAAGATGTATATGAAATAAGAAATTAATTTTTCATAAATGTACCATGTAATGGTACAAGAAAAAAGCATGATATAAAATTTAGAATTGTTAAAAAAAAGAATAATTTTCTGGGAAAGACTTTAAAAGCTCTGGAATTATTAAAAAAGACTCTTCTTAATAATGTGATAAGTTTTACAACAAATCCATACGCACTGTGCAACTAAATAAAGTTGTGTAACTTATAATCAGTTATATATAATAAATAATATAAATAAATAGTCTGAATAAATAATAAAATTAATAGCAAAAATTAAAAATATAATAAATGATAATGATTATTTCATAATTTGGATTAACAGATCTGATAACCTTTAATAACAAGTAAATAAATCATTTCAAGTATAACTATTTAAATTTATATAAATTAAATATATAAAGTGATTCAAGAAAAATATTTTTAAAAAAAATTTAGAACATGTTATACTGATAAAAGCAAATAAAAATGTCATATAAATATATGTTCGGAAACGCTTCATTTGCAACGAAAGATTTCACCGGTAAAATTAAATCAGACTGTAATTCTTGGTTCTTAAATTACAGAGTAAATTTAATGGTAATATAAGAAATCTCACCTGAAATTAATAGGTTACAGAACTGTATTATTCGTACTTTACGAGAAATTTATTTAATATAAAATAACTCTTAAATGGGAGATAAACACGAAAAAGTTTTAAAACGAAACTTGTAGAGAATTTTTTCCTAAATAATAGAGGATGAAAAAGTACACAGAACTTAAATAAAAATGTAAAAATGTCGAAGTCTATTAAAAACAAAACATATCAAAATATGGCAGATTTTAACTAGTTGTTAAACACAACAAAATTTTCAGTATTAAAAACAAGAAAATTAAATATTTCAGAAAAATAACGAATACAAGCACAACCAACAAAACAAACAACCTACTAACAATTAAATAAACTGCTAAAAATATTCTTCCGCAGAGTGGGTATAGCATTATGCCTGAAGAAAAAATGTTTTTGATGGCTTTCTGTATTTCAACAGGGATAGATACTGGGGGTTTAAATTATATGCGTGTAATGCCAAATTTTTCCTTAACATTCACCATATAGTCGATTACTAATCTTATCGATTACTAATCTTTCCAATAAAATATTATCTAACTTAAAGCTCTTTATTATATATGGAATAGTTTACAATATATAGCAAGGAATAAATAACCCTTTAATCCAGGTAAACTTAACTTTGATTAAACATTGCCTAATTTACTTTTCACAGCTATGGTATTAATGATTTAAAGATACGAAAACGTTTGACTGTTTTTATAACTAAAAAATACAACAGGCATATACTAAATTTCTAAGTTAAATTCTTCAAAAAAAGGGTAGGATTTATCAGAAATAAAATTAAACCAAGTTTTTCAGTTTGCACAAATGTAATTTTACACTTCATTTTAGAACATTTCTTGTCATTATATGGAAAAATGTTTTTATAATTACGGATAAAAGATACCTAACAACTATTAATAAGAAACAATTTAAAAAAAAAAAAATTGTGGTAGGACACAAATTTTAACATATATATATATATATATATATTATATATTATTATCGTAGGGATATTATTTTACTGACTAAAATAAAAACATGACTTTTTTGCAATAAAAACTATAAACGACAAACTTTACGGGAATGAACCATAGAAATGTGTGTGCGTGAACACACACGCACATACACTTCTTGCACACCAAGCACACGCAAAAGTATACCAATTTTGTTAACTGTTCTCAATATCTTGTATACCGTAAAACATATGAAACGCAAATGGGATAGTTTTAAAATATCTCTGGATTGTCAAATAAATAAGTGATATTGTCAAACAATAAGTAAACAAAAAGAACCGAAAAAATTATAGTAATTTAATTTATTATTAATATTAATTTATAATAATTATAATTATTATAACAATTAAGTAAAGAAAAAAAAAATTCAATTGTAGAATACAGAATAGTAATAGAATTTTTGGTGATAGAGAATTTCCAATAATAGCGCTTACTTTACCCATAAAATACCTTAAATTATAAAATTAATTTTTTTTATACAGACTTTTTTTATATTTATTATTATATGACAAAATTACTATAATGTAAAATAATGATAAGTAATTTCGGTAAATCAAGTAGTAGAATAACACAATTAAGGTGAGATGCTTAATTTTTCCGGTTTAAAATTGTTTCACTATTCACATTTCACGCACTTATTTGTAAGAAACTGAAATTCCATAACAGAAATATTGAAAAAATGGGCTAAATAAAAATGTACAAAGAGAACTAGTCATTTAAAAAAAAACTATTAATTTTAGTCACTTTAAAGAGAACTAGACGTTTTAAATTTAATTGAATTTATAACCCTTCTGTAAAACAATTTCATCTGGCTTAAATGTTACTTTAATTTTTATATAAAATTGTTTAATATTGTGCAATTTGTCCTGAAAACTATAACTACGTAACATACGATTTAAAAGCTACGTAATTCAAAAAGAAATTCTGTGGTAGGAACATGACGTTTAAGTCCAGGGAGTTAGCCCTTCTGTCATTGGGTTCTGGTCTGTCCACACGCAAGAGTGGATGGTTCGGAATTCTCCGATGATAACGCAAGGGACCCTCAAGGTATGTGAGGGACGCGGAAAGAGAAGGAGGTGTGAAATGCACTCCTGAAACTTAAAGGTTACGGACGGGAAGGGTGGCTCCCAAGCGGAAGGACGAATCGGCATTCCAGAAGCAGAAGTCAGTATGTTTCGAAGAAGCTGGGAGAAGACAATGTGGACAGACTGCTGCCACGACACTCCTCTCTTTATCTGTTTAGTCTCCGGAACTACCGTAAGGTATTACTTCAGAGGATGAATGAGAATGAAGTGTTTTCTTGTACAATCTCAGGTCGACCACTCCTGAGAAGTGTGGTTAATTGAAAGCCAACCACCAAACACCGGTACCCACGATCTAGTATTCAAATCCATATAAAAACCTTTACTAGGATTTGAACCTAACCACTAGACCAACCCAGTGGGTATGCCGCCACGATACTCCGACTGAGAAATGCCTAACGGCGGGTCCAGTTATCGTGGGGATGTGTATATAATATATATATATATATATACATCCCCACAATAACCGGACCCGCCTATCTTTTGTAGGAACAAAAATAGAATTTTAGTAATGTAAGGAGTAGTAATTTTGGAATTGCAAGGATGAAAGACATTTGAAGTTTCCGGATTGAGTATTTTATCAGATAAACTTTCTAGACAGACTTTCTCAAACATGAATCTGTAGGTCAGATCGTTTTACATCATAACATAAAATAAATTTCTCTCTCTTTCTTTAATATCAATCTTATAACAATATGAATAATTAAAAGAATGAAGAATTTTAAAAATTGTGACAAAATTCAATAAACCATTCATTTTTTAAGAGCATTAACTATTAAGATTAATCATTTTATATATAGCGGTTAAATTTATAAATATTCCAGACCTGGAATAATTAATTCCACATCTGGAATGGACCAACATTTAAGAGAGCAAATACACTACAGTCTCACTGTCAATGAGGAGGTTATTTTCAATTATAAAATACATTTATGTTGAGTTTATTTATTTAGTTATGTTATATTAATTTATCTTATGCAAAGATAAACAATATTTATGTAAGAAGAATAATCAAGCACCATATGAATACGAATTTATTTATAAATCGATGTTTTATAAATAGATGTATAATAAATTATTCATTTATAATAATTAATCTACAAATTTATGTATTTATATAAATAAATGGTTTATTGTGGCCTAAACACAAATCATGAACCGCGGTATAAATACATATCTATTAATAATTATTTCACAGTTGTACATAATAATGGTATAACAATTATAAAAGTAATGGTAATTTTGTAAAATTATTTAATGAGAAATTATAAGACTTTAAATTTATTCAAAACTATTATGTTGTAAAAAAATATTTTTTTATTATTTAAATGAATGTAATTTTTTTTTAAATGTAACAATCTATTGTACTCTCGTTAATTTCTTGAAATTTTTACTTTAATATTTTTTTTTGTGTTTCTGCAATGTATAAAAAAAAAAAATACTGGTGAAATATAAAACAAAGCAAAAATTCTAATTTTTTCTTAATATTAAATTTAATAATTAAAAATAAATGGGGGCTTTTGCTTTGTTTTATATTTAATCAGTTTTTGTGTACAAACAGGACTTGAAAAGAAATATATAAAAATATTTCTAAGAATTAAATTACCTAAAACAAAAGCAATTTAACAATACGATGATGAAAAATTCAGAAAATAAAGAATAGATTTTTTTGATATGTGAATTTACATGAAAATTGTTAAAAATTAAATGAAATGCAATGGAAATGAAATGCAAGTTTTCACATAAATTAGAGAAGGGAGAAATCTGAGAAAGAACCTTATAAAAAAGAAAGAAAATTTGTGGACGTAAATCACCCAAGATTAGTAAATTTAGATATCGAAGGAAATGTATTTGGTAAAAGTAGCAATGGAAGATAAATATTAGAATATATGAATCAGATAAAACTAAAGATATTAGGACACTGGAAGGCTATAAAATTGTTCCATAGAAAAATGATGAAAAAAAAAAGATTCATCAGTTCTCTCATACTGTCATAATCACCATCACTTTCACTCTCCCTCCCTCTCTTACTCATTCTCTCTCAATCTCTCTCACTCTGTCCCCACTCTATTCAAGACAAATTATATATAAAACGACAACTTCTAATGAATGGTAAATGATTCAGGTCAGATGTACACCGATGCAAATTTGTGATAATGCATGTGACCACATCCATAATATAAATTCATCTTCAGCATTTGTGGAATAATTGACCTAGTTTGTGTAGTATGATAATAAGCTAAATTATCGCTGTAGGTAAAGCTGATCACGAATTAGTTCTACTAAATATTTCCTCAAATAAAGCAACATGCATAATTAAAATATAAACAAAAAATATTTATGTAAATAAAGGATATAGTGAAAAAATACTCAGTAAACAGATCTCTTTTATGACCATACATATTTTAAATCTTTTTCTTTGTTTTAGTGGCTTGATATATTTTTCCCGCTCTTATTCAAGTAAAAATATTAATAATATTATTATTATATATTGACCTTATATAACAAATAATACATACAAGTAATAAAAGAAATTATTAAAACTTGCCTGTATAAATAAATCCGATAACTAAATAACTGACCTGAAAAAGTTCGAACTACATAAAATTTTTTTTTTGTCTTCAGTCATTTGATTGGTTTGATGCAGCTCTCCAAGATTCCCTATCGAATGCCAGTAGTTTCATTTCAGTATACCTCCTACATCCTACATCCCTAACAATTTGTTTTACATATTCCAACCGTTGCCTGCCTAC
>JAAAKQ030511722.1:0-14094 GCA_010016005.3 Zanna intricata
ACAATTCATTCATTTCATCCCTCTGAAGATATACTTAATTGGGGTTCCGGAGGTTAAACAAAAAAAAAAAAAAAAAAAAAAAAGAAGCAAATATATATATATCTTTTTTCTTCATAGTCTTCTCGTTTTTGTGAAATTATTAGCTTTGCTGATAAATCTTTCTTATCTTGAGTTAATTAATTCCATCTTTGAGTTCATATCTTTTAATTGCATATTAATAATTTTTGTGGTTTTGATTAATTTTTTTAAAAATAATTAAACAAGTTTTAAAATGTGTGCCCTTTTTTCCCTCATATTATCAAAAAGAAATATTTATTAAAATAATCACGAAGTTATAAATCTTAATTGCGTTTCTTTTTTTTTATATTAATAAATTTTGGTCACATAAAAATAATGAACAGAAATAGACGTTATTAAATTAGTTTTTAAGTTACAAAAAGGTAACATAAATAAAAAGGAAATAAATACCATATACATATGCATACGTATTTTCTTATCAAAAGTATTTCCTTTATTTCTTTTATCATCATACGAATAAATAAATAATAAATGAAAATAAAAACATCGTAAAGAAATGCCATAATAATTTCTCGATTTTTGTTTTTCGATCATTTCTGATGTATCATTTGATGAATTTCAAACTGTGTTTGTTTTATGAATTGAAGAAAATTAAATCTATTGACATCATTCTATTTTATGAAATTTTCATTTACCCGTTTCATTTTCATTTGTGATTGACACGAATTATTGGTTAATTATTACATGAAAAATCGGGACATCTGTAGTAGAGGAGGGTAAACAAATTACAATCTTAATAAACATATAATATTTTTCTCCTGGCGAAATCGATTAAAAATGAGTGTTTCTAGATCAACTATTAACATTCTCGGATTGTTTTACAAAAATTAATAGTTAACTAAGAACTATTACAGAACTTCTATTTGGAATTTTATTATAGCAATTTATCAATAACAATTATTATTATTAATAAATAATTATTTCTATTATTATTTTTTCCCTGTTATGACATCAAAATGCTACTTTAAAGGTAAACTACCAATAACAATCAAGTAATGTTTTTTTTTCGTAATATTAAAGTATACAAATACAATTTGCAAAAAAAAACATCTGCAGTAAACGAAAGCAATATCGAGTTGTAAAAAAACCCAGGAACGGAAGAAAAAAATATAACTAACACAACAGCCAGCCTTCGTGGCGCGAGTGATAGCGACTCGGCCTTTCATCCGGAGGTCCCAGGTTCGAATCCCGGTCAGGTATGACATTTTTACACACGCTACAAATCATTCATCTCATCCTCTGAAGATATACCTAACGGTGGTTCCGGAGGTTAAACAAAAAAAAAAAAAAAAATATAACAAAACAAATTAAAATAAAAACGAGTCTATCAATCAGAAAAATCAATTAACCAAAAAATAATAAATGTATTTTTTCTAATTTAAGGGTCAAAGCCTAACAGATTTCAGAGATATATTAGTTTTTCGTGATATAACTTAAATCTCCAACGCAGTTCCACATTACGTATTCAGTCAAGAAAAATATAACCCATCGATACATGAGTATCAAAGAAAATTTCTTTAATAAAATAAAATTTGAATATGTTTACAGAAAAATTATTGAATCATAAAATGAGATCCCTTTAAAGTTTTTATAGTGTTTGTTACAAAGAACTGTTGAATTTAAACTTATCGGAAACGTTACAACACTACCAGTTCACGTTATGGAAGGGAAGATATTACAAGAAAATGTCTGTTACCCTTATAGGATAATAAATGTAATGTGACGATTTATAATTCAGTCAACAGACTGAATGATGAAATCCATTACTTTCCTTAAAATAAAAAAAAATGTTTAATTTTTTTTCTTTTTAAAAAAGATCTTCATGTTTTAATATTTTACACAGTATTTCTATTGGGTTTTTACTACATGATATTAATCTTTGAAGGATTTAAAAAATATAAGTTTATAAGTATTATTATCAATTTTTACCAAAAACTTAAATTCATAATTAAATTATCCAAGTAAAATTTCATTAAATGTTGTTGAAAGTTTGGAGAAATAATAAAGGCTAACCTTTCCTTATTTAAAATACATAATTTAGCTTAAAGCATAAATGTTTCAATAATTTTCTATAATTTAGAGAAATTGGGTTTTACCTTTCACATGATTAACAATTATTCAAGGAACTACATTCTTAACAAAACTATTCATCAGGATAACCTACTTTTGGATCACTGAATTTCAGTAACTAAAATAGTGCCGTGAAGGTATTATGTGTTACGAATTATTTGAGACTGCTTCAAATAAATATCAATATAAAAAAATATATCCATTGTAATTTTTTTTAATATAACATAAATTTCTCTCTGAAATACAAAAGAAAAATACCTCAGTAAACATAGATTAATTAATTAATTAATTAATTATTAATATATTTTTTTTCTTTTTCTGTTTAGCCTCTGGAACTACCGTAAGGTATTACTTAAGAGGATGATTGAAGATGATGTGTATGAATATTAATGAAGTGTAGTATTGTACAATCTCAGGTCGACCACTCCTGAGAAGTGTGGTTAATTGAAAACCAATCACAAAAGAACACCAGTATCCACGATCTAGTATTCAAATGATTTGCGATTATTACCGGCTACTTTTCATACTACAACCATACTGAACAAATATGTATTATATGTTTAAACAAATTAGGACAATCATATTAATATCAAGATCTTTCAATCACTTCTGATTTATTACAGAGGCAAATAGATGAAAATAAAAATAAAATAATAACAAAACCAAAAATATATAAAATAAGTTTTTTTACATGAAGTAAGTTTTTTACCCATCGGGTTGATCTAATGATAAAACTTCATCATCGTAAATCAGCTGATTTAAAGTTGATAATTCTATGGTTTAAATTCTAGTAAAGATATTTACTTTTATTTGAATTTGAATACTAGATTATGGATATCATAGTTGGGGTTCAATTAACAATATATCTCAGAAGTCTATTGCCTAAGTCTATTCAAGACTACATATTTACCGATACTAACTTAAATGTTCTAAAAAAAAAAACAAAAAAAAAATTTTTTTAATTATTTTTAAATCCCAACTTTTATAAGTCATTGTCAAATTAAATATATATACTACCCAACTTAATTTGGAATTGACTTCAAAGAATAGAAATTAAAAAAAGATTAGAAGATGATTAGTTTACTTTCAAATCTTTAAAAATCTGTTTCAATTTAAAAAAAATAAAAATAAATGAACAAACTAGCAACTTAATTTACAAAACAAACAAAATTTAATTTGGTGATAGAATTTTAAAAAGTTTAAATATATCGAATCAAGAAATTTTCTTTCATATGTTCTTATTCTTTTTTTACTTTTTAAATTCGGTTTTATTATGTTTAATGTTATTTTACTTTTAGTTTATTTTCATTAATAATATGGTTAAGCTACAAAACTTCTGCTTATGTACAAAATACATTAGTAACAAAGCAAAATGCTAAAAAACTGGATTTTAACATAAATAAAACAAATAATAAAACAATGGTAAAAAGACAACTACTAAGTGTGAGCTAAGGGCTCCTTGAATACAAGGATATCTATTTTTTTTATCTTCTTATTTTTTATATATTCTATTTCTTTAATTTTTTTCTATTCCTCTATTATTCTATTTCTTCTATTTTTTTTATATTTATCTTTTTTTTATAATCTTTATATATAAAAATAATCTTTATTTATAAATATTTGATAATCTTTTTCTTTATTATTTTTTTTTTATCTCCGGAACCACCGTTAAGTATTACATCAGAGGATGAGATGAATGATTTGTAGCGTGTGTGAAAATTTCATGCCTGACCGGGATTCGAACCCGGGACCTCCGGATGAAAGGGGGAGAAGCTACCAGACGCGCCACGGAGGCCGGCCAGGCTATATAATCTAATCCATATTAAACTTTCCTTTAAGAAATCTATCTTTTAAAATATCTGAAAGAAATTTACTGTCGCACTACCAGAGGAAGTTCGTATTAAAAATAAAAGTCATCAAAATCAGTAACTTTTTTTTTTGCTTGATTAAATTCCATACAGAAACTCAATGCTTGTGCGTAGGAATATGAAATAAATTTTTGTAGTGTATGAAAAATGCCATGTCTGACCGGGATTCGAACCCGGGGACCTCCGGATGACAGGCCGAGACGCTACCTCTCGCCCCATTTGATAAAAAATACCTAAGCCTAAATTTGGTAAAAAATAGTAGCTTGAATAAACTTATATATATTTAGAAACACAGTAATGAATGATACATAAATTCAGATTAATAACTGTTTGTTTATTTATATTTTATTGTGACTTTTTATTAATGAGACCGCTAATGACTAGCATTTTTTAAGGCCATCTGATATGTAATGTATAAATTTTTAACCCTAAGATAAAACTTCAATTATTTGAAAGAATTAAAAAAAAAATTATTATCTCCTATTATTATCTCCTAAATTATTATGTTTCCTCCATTCTGGAAAATAAAATTATAATCTAAATAACATAATTATTGCGTACTGTAATATACAATCTGAAACGGTGTTTATAACTTCTTTTTTTTTTTTACAAACAGTTAAAAAATAAATAAAATATTAAGAAAATAACAGAACTAAAAGGCAAAAAAATGACAAAAAAAAAAGAAAACACCCTCTTTAGCTCTTTAAATATCAAATCTTTAAAAATCTGTTTCGATTTAAAAACAAACAAACTACCAACTTAATAAAACTTAATTTGGCGCCAATTTCAAAAAGATGAAATTTAATGAAAAAAAAAAACTTTTTACTTTTTAAGTGCGGTTCTATTATTTATAAGGTTACGTTGTTTTTATTTTTAGAGTATTTTCATTAAAAATATATACCATATTAACAAATATGGTTACACCGGTATAAAAATAAATTAGTAACAAAGTAAAACGTAAAAAAGCTTAATTTTAATAAAAATCAAACAAAGAATGCAATAAAACAATGTGAAAAGAGTACTACCAAATGTGAGCTAAGGGCTCCTGGAATACGAGGATACCTGTTTTTTTTATATTAAATTCTCCAAACTAATTTTCTTGAATTTATGTTTTAAAATATTTTTGTTATCAGACAAATAACAGCGGCTGTATAATTTAATCCATATTAAATTTTCATTTAAGAACTCTTAAAATACCCCCTTAACCCCCCTAGACCTTTTCAAATATCTAAAAAAAAAATTATTGTCTTACTATCACAAGAAGTTCCTATTAAAAACTATTATTTTTAATTACCAATATTTCATTTGGTAAAAAATAACGGCTTGAATAAACATATAGATATTTAAATACATAATAATGTATTCCTGGGTTCGAATCCCAGTCAGGCATGGCATTTTCACACATGCTACACATCATTCATCTCCATCCTCTGATGTAATACTTAACTGTGGTTCCGGAGGTAAAAAACAAAAAAAAAAAAAGTTTATATTAGTGAATGATAGATAAATTCATAATAATTGTTTGTTTATTAATTTTAAATATTTATTAACTAAGATAAATTTTCTACGTTTTTACATACAATTTTTTAATTAGATATTAAATAATTTTGTTAAAATATCTTTTAAATAATTTATTATAATCGGTAATGACTTTTTCTCAAAAATGAAAATTATTTAAAAATATAAAAAATTCCAAGTATGATTGGAATTCAAAACTTAAAGATTTCCGAATGAAAGGCAAAAACAATACCATTCGTGGGAGGCAGAGATACAAACTCAGTATTATATTATAAATAGTAGTTTTTATGATAATAATTTTTTCTTCATTTTTAAATTTTATCAAATTATAAATAATAATATAAAAATAAATTATAACTTACTTGAAATAATAATTCCATTAATACGTTCTACATTAAGTAAACCTACTTTACGAATCACTTTATTATCAGGCTCGTTTACTAAAATATAAACAACCGGCAATACATAAAACATATAAACATTATTGTAAACTAAATGCACTACTTATCACTATTATAAAACATACTACAACTTTTAATGCGTGCATACAACTGGAGTATAAATGATTCACCACGAAGTGTACTGCAGTTCTTTGTTACTTTTTTTTTTTTTTAATAGTCGACTCCGTTCCGTTACGACTGTTGGGATGTCCTGCGGTTATCCCTATCAGTTGGTTAACAAGTAGTGGGGATGAATGTAATACGAGTAAACTGAAATGTACGAAGTAGGGAGACATTGATCTTTCCCCAGTTACCAGAAGGAAAATATGGCTGGTACCATACATTCATGAACAAACAATTGGGAAAAACACACTGTAATTGTAAATTAAAGGAATTCTTTTCATAAAAAAAAAATAATAATAAATGTAATTATTAGCCACAGAAAAAAGATTTTTTTTTTAAATTTAAGAAAAATTTACAATTAAAGCTTTGAAAACGTGGTTTAATGATGTATATTATCCTACAACATTTAATAAATAAAATATATTTTTATTTTTTAGGAAAAAAATAATTTTTTTTATTTTTAAAAGTAAAAATTAATTACTTTTTTATGCGATAAATACACCAACATATCGTTGTTTATACTACGGTTTGTAAATTTTAAATATATATTATTTATCTTCATTTTCGTGTTACTTAATTATACATTAATTTTCAAAAAAAAAAAATACAATTTGAATAAAATAAATAAAAAATTAAACATTTTCAAAAACTCACTTAAAATTAATATTATAAGAACTTAAAAAAAAACAACTTTAAATGTAAATAAAAAGAACTAAGGCTTGAATTTAAAAAATTAGCATTTATCAATATCTTATTAACATACCCTTAAATTTGCTCCGATTTCAAAAGAAAGCATTAATTTTGAGGAAATTTTTAAAAATTTAATTACATTTTTTTTAAAAGATTGTTTTTTTTTATTTTTTGACTTTTTTTAATATTTAAAAAAAATTCAAATATGAGAATTCTTGATAAAGATAATATAAAGACTAAAGAAATTACGTAAGGATTGAATGAAGAATTAATAAGATTTAATTTCCGACTTCCCATATCTGAGTAGATAGTATTTTAGCATATCATGCGGAGGTCCCAGGTTCGAATCCCGGTCAGACATGGCATCTTCTCATGCACTACCAATTTCCATCGGGCTAATGACCATAACTGATGTCCGTTCTTTCATAAAAAAAAAAATTAACATGTTTTAATATAAAACATATACGTAAATATTTTTATTAATATTTAAAATAATAAAACTACAAATAATATACGTAAAAGAATGAAGAAGCGAATCCAAAAGCAAGATTGGTAATGAGCATGTTTACTTATTACAAAAGTAATATCAATATTATAATTTATAAAAACGAATTATGGATAATTGTGATTGTGACGTAAACAGTCACATTTTTTTGACGTAAAAAAAGTCTACATTCAAGGAAAATTTAATATTTTTAAAAAAACGTAAACATCAAGTTTTTATAATAGAATAAAAAAAAAAGGTTAACAAAAAGGTTATTAAATGGGTTTTCCTTAAAAAAAAACCCTTTAACTATTCTTGGAACTCAGGAACTCACGCTCACAATTCTAAAATGGTTTTTCTTATAAGTCCCATTTCTCATTGAACGATTTAAAAATGAGTGATTTATTAGGGACGTAAAAATTTAAAAAAATACAGAAATACGAGTGGCATATATTGGTGGTGGTATACAAACTATTGGTAAAAGTTTTCAACTAGCAATAATCGTACCTCAGATGAACTTACTGATTACGATATCGCCACTGCGCAAAGTTTTATTTTTATACGGATTTGAATACTAGATCGTAGATACCGGTGTTCTTTTATGGTTGGGTTTAAATTAACCACACTTCTCAGGAGTGGTCGACCTGAGATTGTACAAGACTATACTTCATTCACATTCATACACATCATCCTCATTCATCCTCTGAAGTAATACCTTACGGTAGTTAGGGAGGCTAAATAGATAAAGAGAGGGTATACAAACTATTATCTATAGTCGCGTTATATATATATATATATATTTTTTTTTTTAACCTCCGAAACCACCGTAAAGTTATATCTTCAGAGGATGAGATGAATGAATTGTAGCGTGTGTGTAAAAAATGCAATTCCTGCCTCTCTCTCTTTTTTGTTTAGCCTCCGGAACTAGCTTAAGGTATTACTTCAGAGGATGAATGAGGATATGCATGAATGTAAATGAAGTGTAGTCTCGTACAATCTCAGGTCGACCACTCCTGAGAAGTGAGATTAATTGAAAACCAACCACCAAAGAACACCGGTATTTACGATCTGGTTTTCAAATCCGTATAAAAATAACTTACCTTACTTAATAACCTTTACTAGGATTTGAACCTTAGAATTCTCGACTTCGAAATCAGCTGATTTACGATGCCACGTTAACCACTAAACCAGCCCGGTGGGCTGCCATGCCTGACCGGGACTCGAACCCGGGACCTCCGGATAAAGATCGAGACGCTACCACTCGCGCCATGGAGGCCGGCATTATATATATTGATAATGACTAGCTTAAAAATTAGTGGTAAAATATGATGGATAGATAAGTTTTGTGGAAATAATGATCTCATGATGAGATAAAAAATAAATATTTCCTTACCTAATTTTGTTGACTTTTATTTTATTTTATTTCATTAATATAAGTTTCATACTGAAAACATTGGTTAACAAAAGATACCAAAAATTACACTGATTAACCTGATGTCATTTCAATCGAGCTGACGTTCATAGTTATGTTTGTTTATGGGACAAAATTTATGTAGGTAAATTTATTCCAATTTTTAACGGTCATGATTGGCCAAACTATATTATTTCAACTGTAGTGTATTTTTTTTATATTTTTTCTAACCTCCGGGGCTACCGTTAGGCATTTCTTCAGAGGATGAAGATGAATGATTTGTAGCGTGTATGAAAATGTCATGCCTGATTGGGATTCGAACCCGGAACTTCCGGAACTGTAATACACTTGTACAGACGTTACTTAAAACATTAGTTTAATAAGTTTTAATTAATCGTTGTTTGTATTTATAAACAGGAACGATAAGGAAATATTCCCTCTAAAATTGGACATCGGTCGGAAAATATTTAGAAATCGCTGTTGTAATTGATTTAGAGTTAGTGACCATCAAATCGTATTTTAAAAATCTTTCAGAAACGTTTAAAAACTAATTTTAAAGAAATACGAGTATATAGCTTATATGACAGTGAAATTTCTTGTTGTTTTCTTTCTGAGTGAAATCATTGTAAGGTGGGCGTTAAACCATTAAACTTTTAACTAGGCTATATGAATAACAAATATAACTGCTACTGAATATACATAAAGTACACAGTAATTTCATATTCAAATTACATTGTTTGTTTTATTTATGATAATTTTATATTAGGAATAAAACTTTTTACTTGATTGTTTTTCCATATAAATATTTATCAGTTCTAATTATGAAAGAAACAAAGGAAATAAATGATTTGTCTTAATATTGAAAAAACCCTACAATAATAATAATAATAATAATAATAATAAATAAATAAATGTATTATCTTTATTATTAGTTGTTCTATTTCTGTCAAATTGTATAAAAGACTTGTTAAAAATAATTAAAACTAATAAATTTACAGAAAAATATAAGCAAACTTTCTGGTAATTTTGAATTAATGGATTTATTAATTTTTTTTTAAAACTAGATTACGATTCGTTAATTGACACGTTTTAATATAACACGCTATTAGTCTGTACCTTTTTGTCTATTATACATTATACAGCCTACTAAATATTAGTTCATAATTAATATCATTACAACTTACCATTTACTGATTTTTTTTTTTTTTTAATAATTTCAATTTGTATTTATGTAACACGTTATAATTTAATTAATTATTTAATTAATTATCATGCAACTAAAATATTACTAAATCAGAACTTCTATAATTCGCATTGTGTTTTTTTATTGTTTTTTTTTTCTGTTTAAACCTCTGGAACCACCGTTAGGTATTACATCACAGGATGAAGATGAATTATTTGTAGCGTGTGTAAAAATGCTATGCCTGACCGGGATTCGAACCCAGGACCTCCGGATGAAAGGCCGAAACGTTACCACTTGAGCCACAGAGGCCGGCCTTATTTTAATGTTAGTTTCGTAACAGTTTTCAGAGAATCGTTTTTTTTTATATAAATTATACAATATTAATTCACAACTTTCAAATAAAGTTTGATATACTCGTATTTTTTTTATCTTAAAATGTACGAAATTTAATGTATGTATCTGTGTTAGAAATGAATAATGCACAAACTATAAAAAGAGTATCAGGTTTTTAATTTGTAATAATTAATTGGAAGAGGTGTAATGTTGATTTAAGATTAGAAAAAAGAACAAAAAGACAGTTTTAGGTATGCGCATGTTTGTAGACTGATTCCCTATATTTTGCTTGAGCATTGCCATTATCAAAGATGGAAACTCCTAAACAGAAAGCTTTCTGTATTTTGGAGAATGCTAAATTTCAATTTGCAGTTATATTTCAGTGTGGGTTCCGTGGAAAGTTTAATTATGACCTGTAATGGCAATAACATTTGTCGGTGGTCTAATCAATCATTAGGATGTCTGCATAAAGAGAAGAGTAAGAGACGACCGAGGGTATCTGAAGACAATATTGAATGTGTCAGAGAATCTTTTTGTATAGTTTTAGAAAATCTGTTAGGAAGGTCAACCATTAAATAGCAATACCGGTGATTACAGTGGAATGTTTTGAGGAAACGTTTATATACGCGTCAATGTCGTTAACAGTTTATATTAACTGACTTTGTAGCCTACCGATTACGCTGTGTGTGCCGACTTCAAAATCGAGTTGTTGAAGCATGAAGATAAAAATTTTCTTGATCTTATTACATTTAGTGACGAATCGACATCTCATCTTAATGGAAAAGTTAACACATATAATATGCGTATCTGTGGGTTACAAAATCTCTATTAACTTTTATATTTCGAAAGGGACTCCCCAAAATTAAATGTTTTCTTTGCGATATCCTAACGGCAAGTTTACGGGCCGTTTTTTATTCTCTCTAAAGTATCAGGTGTTGTTTATTTGGACATTCTGTGTTTTTTTTTTTCAACTGCAAGACGGACCAAAGGATTTTATTTGATAACAAGATGGTGCGTCTCCGCACCGACATAATTCTACGGGATTGTTTGAATGATATCTTCTCTAATTGCTGGATTGGTCGGAATGGACGAAACGACAGAGCTTGTTTAGGATGGGAAGTCACCTGATCTAATCCCATTTTGATTTTCCCTTTGGGGTTTATCAGCTATCTACTCATCCGATTTGAGGAACCAGATTGAATCAGCTGTCGCCTTCATTGTTCCAGATATGATGGCTAAAGTATGGGACGTATTCTCCTATCAGTTGAATGTGTGCCGCGTGACGTAAAGTGCTTACATTGAACGTTTGTACTGAAAAATTGTAAGAGTTATTGTTTCATTTTATTTGTAATTCATGAATGTAAACCAAGGTTAAAAGATAGCCTAATTATTAGGTTTAAAACCCCAGTATTATTTTTATATAGCTAGTACGTAATGTATAATCCATTTTTAAAAAATTATATATAATGCTATTTTAAAATAGTTTGTAAGTATATTATAGAACCATAATTCAATTGTAATTCATTTTATTATGTATCTGTTAATTTATTTGCATATGTTATAAAACTAAATGAAAAATATATACTATACTGATTGAAGTTTACTTTTTTATTAATTTTTACTTGTTTTTCTTATGGGAATTCATAAAAAAAAAATTATATGAGTATTATAAACATTGCTCTATTCTTTGAATATTACGTTTCTAAAAATTATCGAATAAAATTAATATTAATTTAATTATAGCAAATTAATATTATAGTTTTGTCGGGCTAAACTCGCTAATATCTTACTTGCTATAAATTTTAAAATTTTAAAGGTTTGAATTTTTGTTATTATTAAGTATTATTATTATTATTATTTATTTTGAATGAATTAATTTCGTTTTTATTGATTTACTGACACATAAATTTTTTTAATATTTAAAAAAAAAATTTTATTAAGATGTCGGACATTGATCATTTTGCCCAACGAGAATGGAATTTGTAGCGTATGAAAATTGTCATACTTGAGCGGGATTCAAACCCAGGACCTCCAGATGAAAAGCCGAGACACTAAAACTACGCCATGGAGATAAGCTTTTTAAATTTTTTAAATAGATATTTATTTTACTCAAAGATTTATTTATAAATTTGAATGTAAGTTTTTATTAAATCTAAACTAAATAAATATCGTAAATTAATTAAAATCTCAATTAATAAAAAGAAAGAAAAAATCACTTAAACAATAAGAATTCCCAAGTAAAAATAATTTCTTTTGTTTAAAAATTATATAATCTTAACTAATGTATGTTATCATTTAACGGCCTTTTTTTTTATAATAAAAAAGGCGTTTACTTAACTGAGAATAAATACAAGAATCAGAGTGGGGATCCAATAAAACTAAAGGTAATTTAAATGTACGAATAGAAAGAAACGATTTGGTTATTAATCTCTCCAAAAAATTTTCAAAATCATTAACAGATTTGTTTCAGTTTTTGTATTATATTAGTATAAAACAAAATAGAAAATCCATTTTTCGTTTGCATAGCATAATATTAATACGAAACTATCTTGTTGTGTATCAGTTTCTCTAAGTTTAATAAATTTGTAACGTTATAAAAAATCCTTCAACCGGCTCATTTTTTGTTACATTAAAAAATTCACAGGAAAACTATTATTTTATTAATGATTTTTTAATAAATATTAGCTAATTCTAGTATTTTTATATTACTTAATAGTGCTAGTAATTTTATATAATTTCCATCACTTATTACTTTTTATATACTTCTTAGACGTACACTTAAAATACATACTCTAATATTTAGAAATTATCTCTTTCAGATTAGTTATTTTATTCATTATCGAATATTCATTATTATTTGTTTAATATCTTCATGTAATTCTAGTAAAATTATTTCAGTTAATTATCATTAAATATATTAGTACGATCTATAACCATTTCTATTTTAATATTTTTTTTTATTTTAATTTTAAAAACGTATTTTGTAATATCGTTTCGACAAAGTTTTTCTCACGGCTTCTTTTGTTTCTACCAATTAAACACTACGGAAGATATTTTTGGTTAACACTGGAATAAATCATCTATCATTCCTGGGTTTATTCAATTAATTTATAATTTATTAAAGTAATAATTTATTGTTTTAGCTTGTTACGGTGTGAATAAGACATTTTTGTTAAATTTAATAATAATTAATGATATACACTTTCTGTCTAAATAATAATTTTGTTTTTATAATTTTTAATTATTTGACAAATTTTCTAATAAAATTTCCTTTCCATTCCGGTTTCGTGCTCTCATCATTGATACGAACAATGTTGAAAGCATAAAATTGTCCGTAGATGAAATACCATACTCTGAATACAGATAACGAAAATAAAGCATTGTTTATCAATAAAAAGGGTACATTAATTCGTTGTTCTGCACTTAATTGTGATAGTTACCTGTACACATGTAAGGCCATTAGAGTACAAGAGATATTAATCTTTCAAGAATAACGATATTCGCTTTACAACACATTGAACTTACCAACAAACGTTTTAGGCTGAATATAGCCTGTATTTTGACTGGTTTGATATAAAGCAATATAAATGAGTAAGAACGCAATAACAATTTCATTTTCTTTTTGCCTGTAATTTAATTAGTTTGATATAAAGCAATATAAATGAGTAAAAACGCAATAACAATTTCATTTTCTTTTTGCCTGTAATTTAATTGGTTTGATATAAAGCAATATAAATGAGTAAGAACGCAACAACAATTTCATTTTCTTTTTGCCTGTAATTTGATTGATTTGATATAAAACAATATAAATGTGTAAGGACGCAATAACAATTTCATTTTCTTTTTGCCTGTAATTTAATTGGTTTGATATAAAGCAATATAAATGAGTAAGAACG